>JAJOZX010001889.1:140000-157500 GCA_023014485.1 Bathynomus jamesi | reverse complement strand
ATATCATCGAATATTTATAATGATTATTGTCTATTTTAGTATACTAGCATGAAAGTATGAATTAATTTTAACTGGAATTAGTTTGAAAATAAAAAACAAATGAATAAAGAGCTGCAAGTAAATTAAGCAGAACTTTTTTAATGCATGAAGGATAGGCCAGGGGGAATAATGTAGTAAACTGGTTATAAATAATCCTAAATTTATAAAAAGCTTTAAAAATTACTAATTAGAAATGAGAGAAATTTTAGTAGGGATAATTGACGTGGGTATATTAAGATTGAAATCCTTTTGTACAAGTAAAAAGTTTCACTTTCAGATTGGTTGCTTGCTTGCTTGCTTGCTTGCGTTCGTGCTGCTTCTGCAATAAATAATTCGACATTGTTTTATTGCTTGTCTGCTTCCGTGGTTCCTCTTTGCATTTACTTTGATTTCGCATTTATAAAAAAATATAGAATAATATAAATGTGTATATAGATTTCTCTTTTACAGTTATTTAAGATATATATATAGTTTAAAGTTATTTTTGCTTGTATATTTATTTTGTCATTTGTTTTTTCATTCACTGTTATTGGATTAATGTACAATATAGTCCTGTGTATTTTTTATTGTTAATTTTTGATTAACTAATTGGGAATCATTTTGCGTCTAAATAAACAAAAATAATGTATTGGTGTTTTATTTAATTCTTTTGTTAAGTCAAATAAATAGAACCTCTCTCTTTCCATAAATAAATAAATAAGTGGCAATCCCCTCTAAGCATTTAGATCATCTCTCTTGCCTTTAAAATATAAATAATTAAAATAAACATCTGACAACCGCTTCATATAATTAAAATAAATAGTGGTATCTGGTAATCCCTCCATAGATACACAAGTAAATAATTAAAATGGTGGTATCTGACAACCCCCTCTACATAATTAAAACAAATAGTGGTATCTGGCAACTCCCGACCCTCTATAATTATAACAGCTGTTGGTCCCCTCAACTCGCATAATGCGTCTGGCTGCGGCCAGGCGAACACATGCTCCCCCTCTCCTCAGGTTAAGGCTTACCTTTTTAGGTTAGGATACCACTTTGGGGATGACGTCGTCCCACCTTCCCCTCCCAAAATTATCCCCCTTCATGCAACTTGGGGGTTCCCCCTATCCCCTTTGGTGCAATACACCATTTGCAACGCAACCCCTCCCCCCTTTGCAACATTGCAACTGCACTCTACCTTTTGCTCCCATAATACTAACCTGAACACTTTATCATACGAGCACGCAACTCCACACCTGTGTAACTGTTGAATTATTTTTTTCCCCATTTGTGACTACACCGATTGTTACTTTCAATGGAGTCGGGGTTTTGGTGAGCAGACTTATAATCATGTTGCAAATCATAATCATTGGAAATTTGAGTTGTTTGGTAAAACTTACCGAGAAGATCCATCATGGTTTGACTTGTGTATTCTTCTGCCAAATCAGTGTTCATTCGACACGGCTATTCATCCTTTTGGAGAGGCATCATCTTGGTGTCGCTTTTCACGTGCTTCACCACTTTTTTCATAGCTTGTTCCAAGTCGTCATCAGGAATCATACTGAAGACGTCCTTGACTTTGTCACGAAACACAAATATACTCGCAATACCCGTTACTGTAAAAATGAGATCTTTGAAATGCGTTGACAGTGCAGTCAGTAATGATGATCTTGACATGGTGGTGTGTCCATAACTTTGGTAAAGTTTGCGTATTTCCGATGAATTTCTTGCCTGTGATCGATCCAGACCTATATTAGAAAACAGTTTGTCGCAAAGAAAGCTTTATAGCACGACATTGGTTACCTTAACGATAACTTCGCTCAATAAATAAAATTAATTTAGCTAATAAGTACTAAAGGAGGGTAAATTAGGGATAAGTTAGCTATGAAGGCACCGAACACTAATGTAAATATATCACTTTATTGGCGAATTAATTTCCATGAAAAGCAAGTTATTAAACACTGATACTGGACACTCGATAAATGTACGTATTCACAAGGAAGAATAGGTGAAAACAGAGGTAGATAGATAGATAGATATGACATGTAATTTCATCACAAATTGGCACAGTAAACACTTGCCACCGTCGCTCTTGTGCCCAGCCCAAAACAATCGGACTACAGTTAAACAAGTGCTTCCCAGAAAAGCCCCACATGCCGGCACCGTCGTCGCAGCTGAGGTCTCGCCTCGGCGTACGGTCCCCTTGAAGGCATAGGCCGCCTGCACCCACCAAAGCTGATGAAAGGCGAGCGTGCACCCATCCCACAATTTGGCCGAAGGAGCAGTCTCTCCAACCCTCACGCGCCCCGCCAGCGCCGCCGCCAAATGCGTCAGGTGCATATGTAGTGCATATAAGAGGGGTGAAGTGCAAGCAGTGGCGGTTCCTCATATGGGCAATATGGGCAGCCGCACAGGGCGGCATTTGTGGAGGGGCGGCATGAGCGCCTGCAAAAAAAATAAAAATAAGAATAAATAAAGAAATAAATAAAAATAAAAAATAAATAAATGGCACAATTTGATCCTATAATGCAAGAGCACATTAACCGTGTCCAAAAAGGGACCTCCAGTCACACCAGCTACCTCGGCCACCACATACAAAACGAACTCATTGATTTGTCGAGCAGCAAGACCATTTCAGCAATGGTGAGCGACATCAAACAATCAAAGTTTTTTTCAATAATTCTAGATTGCACTCCAGATATCAGCCACACTGAACAGTTGTCAGTTGTGATTCGGGTTGTGTCACTGGAGGGAAGCCCCATGTAAAGGAACATTTCATGGGGTTTTTGGAGGCAGAGGAGTCCACTGGTCAACATTTGGCATCTCTGATTCTGAAGAGACTGGAGGAGCTAAAAGTTCCTTTCATGGACTGTAGAGGACAATCATACGACAACGGGGCCAACATGAGGGGAAAAAACAAGGGTGTTCAATCCAGGCTCCTAGAAATTAATCCCAGAGCTCTGTTTGTTCCATGTGGGGCTCATTCTCTGAATTGCTTGTGGCCGATGCTGCTAAGGGATCTATTGATGCCACAAGTTACTTTGGCATCTTGCAGAAGCTTTACAACTTGTTTTCAGCCTCCACACAACGATGGGCCATTTTGAAAAAAACGTGAACATCACATTGAAGATGTGGTCTGATACAAGGTGGGAAAGCAAGATCAAGAGTGTGGAGCCCCTGAGATATCAGGCAGCTGCAGTGAGAGATGCACTGATCGAGGTGAGGGACCACACCAAAGACTCTGTAATAAAGGTCGAGGCTCAATCTCTGTCAGAGGAGGTTGGGTCATACCGCTTCGCCATTTGTTCAGTGGTGTGGCATGACCTGTTGTGCCAAATTCAGCATGTGAGCAAGCAGATGCAGTCTCCTAGCATGCACGTTGATGTTGCAGTAAATCTCCTAAAAAAAACAGAGAGAGGTCTCCGCAATTACAGGGCAACAGGTTTTGTGGCTGCACAAATGGCAGCCACAGATATCTGTGAACAAATGAATGTGGAGGCTGTGTTAAAACAAAAACGGCTGAGGTCCACAAAGCGGCACTTCTCCTATGAAGCATCTGATGAGCCCTTGATTGATGCTTTGAAGAAGCTGGAGGTGACATTTTCAATGCAGTGGTTGATGCTGCAACATCAGCCATTCAGGAAAGATTTTCCACGTTGGAAATTGTGGGAGAGAAGTTTGGAGTGCTGACACATTTCCAAAATCTCACATTTGAGGAGCTGACAGAACAATGTGTGAACCTTAGTACTACACTACACTTTAAGGGACAATCTGACTTGGATGGCAGAGAGCTTGCACAGGAGCTGAAGAACTTGCCTGACTTGCCATCAAAGACCATATCCTTGCTTGAACTGCTGACATTTATCCATGAAAGGGAGCTCTCTGAAATATATCCAAATTTGTGGACTGCTCTCAGAATTGGTCTTACTCTTCCAGTCACTGTTGCTGAAGCAGAGAGGAGCTTTTCAAAGCTGAAGCTCATCAAATCCTACCTGAGGTCAACTATGTCACAGGAACGCCTTACCGGTCTGGCCATCATCAGTATAAATCATACAATTGCTGAGCAGATTTCATATGATGATTTAATTCATGACTTTGCATCAAGGAAGGTAAGAAGAGTCAGGCTTTAGATGGCAGTTGTGCTGTGGTGCAATTTATTGTGTTCTTGTTCAAAGTGTAGCATAATAATTACCCTCTCTTAAGTGTCTTATTCTATTTATGTGATAGAGCATTTGTACAATTTAGAAATTTGATTCTCTAGTTTATTTATGGCAGTTGTGCAATTTAATTTGTATTTTTCCTGTTCATAGTATCATAATTACATTCTCTTAAGTGAGTTATTCTATTTACGTGATGAAGGATTTGTAAAATTCAGAAATTTGAGTCTTTGTTTTGGTTCTGAAGTTCCAACAATTAGTCCAATAAAAAGTTATTTTGTGAAAGAGTTATGTCTGTCCTTTATTTTGGGGGGATTCGAATGTGTGTGTGTTGGCGAACAGGGGGGGGGGGCGCTGAAGGTGAGGTTCGCCCAGGGCGTCATGTAAGCTAGGACCGCCACTGAGTGCAAGCGCAAGTCTTCGGCGATTGTCCTGTGGTGGGCCTCCTGGTTTTCATGCTGTTTTAGTATAGAGGCGGTGGATCGATTGGCACCAGAGTAGGATGGAGCGTCAGCATCGATGACGCACCTCAATCACTTCGCTCAAACCACACCAGGGAGAATCTATAAATAGCTTCAAAAATGGCAAGTAGTCCCAAGTATCCCTATTGCCTGAGAGGTCTTGCTGATATTGAAATCTGACGAATACCCAGCACGAGGCTATCACCCAAAGGTATAAACTTTTAATTAATAAATAAGCAATGGATCTCTCTCTGATTTCTGATTATGTAAAAATCGTGGAGATAAATCTTGATGATGATAATAATAATACAAGCTACAACTCAATACGAATTGAAATTAACTCATATTAAAGATATAAACACACTTTAAAGTTATAAACAAAGTAACGTCTTTCTTAAACTTAACTCTAAACCTTATACCTAATCTACAACTAAATACATGATAAATAAACGAATCACCAAATACAAAAACCTAGTATTGGAATACAATTAGGCTAACGCGATGCTAGTTTATAATGCGATATAGCTCGCTATAAACCAGCAACGTGGGCTAACCTCTCTTAATTGCAATACGTAACAAAAAATAAGCTAACGACAGATAAATGTTAAATAATCATTCTTAATCAAGATAAATAATTAACAATTTAAATTATGAACGATCAAATCCAAAGACCATTGCTCACAAAAAGCCAATAAGCTGAAAAGTCTGTTGCAGGTTTCAAAAACAACCTTTCAACTAATTCAAATTAAACTCAAGCGTATAAGATTTAAACTTTGGAAACCGCGAAGGTTTTAACGAAGTAAATTACTTTAAGAGCAAAGTAAGTTGAATGCAAGAATGATAAACGTCCCATTTCTTGCCCGTAGGAGATTCATGGCAAGGTTTTTTTTTAATCGAGTGTACAGTTTCGAAAAAAAATTCGCGCCAAGAAAAGGTATACGAGTATATGTTATAGGTAAGGTACATTTCGCGAACCTGTTCACATAATTTTGGACGGTTATACTTGCGTTGCAATTCTATTTTGGCGAGATGTTTTTAAAGAAAATTAATATCGATTAAATTTTCAGTGAAGGAAATGATGAAAACCGACAGTAAATCAGACGGAGTTGGACAAGGTACTTGCTACTTCAGAAAGCGAGTAATATTTTTCATCCTTGCCTGCCTTGGAGTGGCTTTGGTCTTGTTAGATGATGTTGGTCTACCCGAAAATTTTGCGCCGTTTTTATTTAAAGGTAATGAATGTCAGCAGTCTTATATATATATATATATATATAATATATATATATATATATTTTTTTTATGTAATCATAGATGCATTCATAGTTAAAGTGGAAGTATGGAGAGTGAAACATCTTTTTACATGGAACACCACTCCGCCCATACGCCCATTTCAGGGTAGGAGCACTTTGTACCCAAGCAAATACGGGGTCAAAGTACTGACGAAGCTTTCGTATGTGGTTCATTACCATTGAAAGCAACAGTGCTCTGTGTTAGTCTAGTCCAAAGAACATCCATATTCAATTAATTGCTATTTTCGTTAGTTTGTATTGCACACACCCCTAGTTACTATCAGTCCTGGTGCATGATTCTTCAGGAGGAAGATGTACCGCAAGTTCGCATTTCCTCCCTAAGGTAGCACAAATTTATCTATATCAATCACACTCGTACTACCTTAGGCTTGCTCTACACAAACTGGATCAAAAACCACAATTATCCACAGTCGCAAACTGTCCATATACAGACAGGCCTGCATTTTCTTTAGAATAATATTTCTGTACATCAACACGGAAGAAATTATATGTCAGACGGTAGAATAACCAAAAAAAAAAAATCGGAAAAACTTTTTTAATACCTTACCTTTTCATTATTTTGACATGATTTCATTATTTCTCCAGAATACATCTTTATAATCCAGTTTAGTATTTCCGTCCTCATTCCCACAAATATCATTGCTATTTTTTTTTCACCACTATTCTTATTACCGTTACGGTCAGTTATTAAGAATTTCCTTATTAAATTCTTAGTTTTTGCTCTATTATTATTATTCTTCTGTCACGCTTTCTGACTTAACGACTGGTCAGATTTTTATGAAATTTTCAACATTTATTACGCCTGTTCCTCTCTAGTGAATATGCCCTAATGGGCTTATTCGAGCAAATATTGACTATAGTTCAGTACATCATCTCCGGAAATATTGTCCGTAGGAGCAAAAGTGATAGAAGTAAAAATATTCTACTATAAATATAAGATAATAATATTATCTTAAAATATTGATATTACTGATAGTATTGTCGGTATTAGTGATAATTTCTAAAATCGTGAATTTTCAAACTATCATGGTGAAATTTGGCAAGAACATAGCGAGGAATGTTCTCTTGATTCATTATTATTTTGTCAAAATTCCTTAATATACCTACTCAGGGGACCTCATCAAAGTGCGAGAAAACGTCACCATAGACCATACAACAAAAAATCTCAATTTTTTCAGAACAGATTTTTCGTATGCTCCTCTACTTTGTAAAAAGTAATTTGGTATATCTTAGCTATGCGCAGTTTATGACGCATTTCTTTTTGAAGCTCACCCCGCCTTTTGCCTTTTTTCTCTAATTATTGCACGTAAACAAATACCTATGATAAATATGTAGAGAAATAGGGCATCATTCGAAAGGTCATAGTGATCCCTATAATAATGTCGTATTTAAAATTAAAAATATTTATAAACTCGTCAGATTCGATTATACGTTTTCGTGAAGTACTGTGGAACGTAAAAAAAAATGAATTCACACACTAAAATTCAGGGGTTCCCAAACTTTTACCACCAAGGACCCCTAAATATTAATTCCGTACGGACATAGACCCCCCACAAAAAAAATTATGAATTTTGGTATAAGAAAAAAAAATTAATGGAAATTTATTTTAATATAGTTAGTTCCAAAAGCTTAGAGACCCCCTGGAAGCTTCCTACAGACCACTTTGGGAATCCCTGCTCTAAATGTTAAACTCAATAAAACGTATAGAATAAAAATGATAGTAAAATTATTCCTCTATTGAAAGATACTTATTTCTTGGACGTACGTTTTATCGTTATTGAGTTATTTAAATTTAAATAAGCGCCTATAAAAAATTCGAAAAATGTTCATAGACAGTTCGTTAAAAAAGTCACTTCACCTTTATATATACGAGTATAAAGCTCTTCGAAAGTTGTATCAGATGCACTATTTTAAATTTGAAATATTCTAAAAATGATGAAGTTTTCAAAAGAATAATTCCAAGAGAAAAGTGGTCCTAAAATATTTTATTCTTAAAATTGCAAGTTTCTAGTTATACTCTTTTGTAGAGAATTTCCTACTCTATAATTGTTAAAATTTTCAAGTTCATATCTCTTAGATTTTATTTGAGGGTTCAGTGATTAACATCAACCCAATTTTGTTCGGGGATAGGTTGTTTGCATAAATTTTAAAAATTCATTCGGGTTTAAACAGTAATATATTATTAACTATAAAGGTCACAGTTGACATTTATATACTATTAGAATCCTCTGAAAGTTGGCTATAAGGGAAAAATATTAAAAAAAATCATAATTTTCAATTTTTAAAGTTTTATTGTAGAGAAACTTTAAAGTTGTATAAAATAAGAAATATTCAATCTACAATTGTTTCATGTTTTTTAAGAGTAGAAATTGTTCTATATATGGTTAAAATTTCCTTTTTAAAGCTTCTGTAGGTATTGTTCTATTAATAATTTTGAAGAACAAAATTTGCAGGAATGAAAAGTTAACGGTTTCTCAATTGATAATATAAAATTTAAAATAAAATTTTCTCGCCGAAGTAACCTTTATATAAGAGCATTAAAAACGCTATTATACCATATGTCCCACAAAAAAGTACACCCAACTTTAGATTGTACAACTCCTCCAAAAATTGAGATATTTTGGATCTGTTTGTTTGATTTAATATAGCAAATTATTCTTTGTTAACGTTCAAATTTATTCATGTTTAAACGATTTAGTGTTTAAGCATCTGCTTTTAACTGAAGGGTACAACAAAATGGATTGCGCAAAATTGGTCAATGAAAAAATAATGTGTGTGCTATCGATGTAATGAAAGGACAAATACATAATAATAGATACTTTAACATAATTTTAATAAGATACAAAGCAGATTTTTCTTTATTCCTTATTGCAAAAGTTATGCTTAGTTTCATTTTATTTCAACATGACCGCCATTCCTATCGATACAAATCTGGAGTCGAGCTCTCATCTTCCCCATCACTCTTTGATAAGATCTGGATTGTCTTTTAACAAGTTGATTTCAGCTGTGATGCGAGTCCTCAAATCATGTAAATTGATAGGTTGTGATGCAAATACTCTATTTTTCAAATGACCCCATAAAAAGTAATCACACGGGGTCAAGTCAGGGCTTCTGGGAGGCCATTCAATGTCATGGCCTGTAGCAATTACTCTTTGGTGGAAGACTTCCTGCAAGCGTTCCTTCACAATAACTCTTCTGTGAGCAGGAGCTCCGTCTTGCACCCACCAAATACGATTAAATCGGTTTCCATAAGTAATACGTATTTGTGGAAGGATTTCTCGGTCTATCATTTCTAGGTAAGCTTCACCATTTAGATTACCATCGTAAAAGACCGGGCCAATTAACGCTCCATTACCGCACAGTCCTACCCAGAGACAGTTTTTGTCTAGAGTTATTCTTTTCGTAGATATGATTTTTTGGTGCATACTGACGGCAGATTTGTCTGTTCACTAGACCATTCATAAAAAAGGCCGCCTCATCTTCAACCACTAATTGTTCCGTGAATCTTTTTGGTTTTTCAAGAAACCACTGGGCAAATCTTAGGCGGCGAGGTAGATCTCCTTCAATGAGTTGATGTCGAATTTCCATTCTGTATGGGTACAAATTCAAATCCTCACGAACTATTCGATGAAATGACATGCGTGAGAGTTCTGTACCATTTCGCCTGGTGGACACTTTTGGATGTCTCTCTAATAAATGCCGAACATACTGAATGTTCTCGTCTGTTCTTGCCGTCTTCGGATGGCCTGAACGTCCTTTGTTCAAATTGAGGACCGTTCCTCCTCCTTTGTATTTCCGAACATTCTTCAAAATTGTATGTTTAGTTGGAGAAGCTCTATCGGGAAATTGCAGTTCGAAGGTATTCTGAACTTGTTTTAAGCTTTTAGTTTGCAGATAAGTTGTGACCATGAGAACGCGCTGCCTTCGTGTAAACTGCATGATAAGGGTTTCAAAGTTATTTATAAATTAGTAATTCAGATTCTTCATTTATATGTATGACTCGTATCTTAGATACAAAAGTTCGAATTATTTAAAAAAAATATTTGCAATATCCTTCGACGTAAAAAGTAGCACATTGGTTAAAGCAAGAGGAGCTATCTGGCTGGGAGAAATGATCATTCCGCGCAACCCATTTTGCTGTACCCTTCAGTTAAAAGCAGATGCTTAAACACTAAATCGTTTAAACATGAATAAATTTGAACGTTAACAAAGAATAATTTGCTATATTAAATCAAACAAACAGATCCAAAATATCTCAATTTTTGGAGGAGTTAGTCCAATTTAAAGTTGGGTGTACTTTTTTGTGGGACATATGGTATAATATACATTTCAATTTCGGCCTTTATGATCAATCCCCCCACTCGCATTAATCAAAAGATTATCTGTCTGAAATTTGTTTTGGGTTTCACATCCAATTATGTCGTTAACCTGGCCACTACAGTTTTGAAATTTATATTGTAAATTAAAAAACCGTTTTTTATTTGTCTAATAAATTTTGTAAATTTCTGTTCGATATTTCAATTTCTATTTTTCTATTATATATAGAAAAAAGACTATACATTTTTCCTCGTTCGTTAATTAATTTTCTAATGAAAAATTGCAACCGAAAAACGTGTCATTAAAATTACGCTTTTATCGTAGGGAAATAAATTAATTCCTTCCACTTCGGATTATGTCTTCAGATTTGGGAGTAGACTTTTGAAATTTGTAGTGTATATTAAGGAAAATATCTTTCATTTCTGTGCCAAGTTTTACAAAATTCTATTCCTTATTTCAATTTTATTTGTATATTAAATTAAAACAATTATTTTTTATCAGTTTCGCTGATTCTCTGAATATAAATTTTGACGATTGAAAACTTCATTTTAAGATAGACTTCGCTATTTTTATTACTTCTTTCATATGCGTCCGTTATATTAATACTTTATTTTAAATTAGTAAAATTTAATTTATGCATGCAAGTTATAGTAGGCTCATATCAAATTTCACTAATTATATTGTGTGTAAAAGCAATGGCCCACTTTCGCAGTGAGATCAATAAAATTTTATCTGCACATGACATTTCTTGCAGGAAACTAAACAAGAGTGCAGAAATTTAAACAATATGAAGCCTAACTACAGGGGAATTGCTAACTACCCCAATGATGATAGTGAACTTATCACTGAAGGTGTAGCTATAATGTGTCACTCACAGCTGGATTGGTTTATAAAGCCCATTAGTTATGAATATGAGTGGGTTGTAGCCATAAAACTAACTATTGATAACAAAATACTGTATATATTCAATGTTTATATGCCTTATGCGTGTGCTGAAAATGAGGAAGTATTTTTAGATAGACTCTGTAAACTAAATATACTGCTAGAGGAGCTGGACTCATGTGTTATAGTGGTTCGTGACGCAGATTCAGACACATTTGAATAAATAACGGGACTCCCCAATTAGTACAAGTACTATAAAAAGAACTCGTAAAAGCTGGTCTCCATGGCAGAGTTGCTGTGTCGAAACAAGACAAAATAAGACTAAAAGATTAGAGTGTGCAAGAGAATATCGAAATTTTACTATAGACGACTGGCAAAAACTTCTTTTTACTGATGAATGAAAAGTGGAACTTTCTGGGTCTCAAAGAAGAATTTATGTTAGACATAGAACCAACGAAAAAATGATAAATCACTGCATAAAACATTCAGTAAAACATGGTGGCGGCAACATTCAAGTTTGGGGTTGTTTCAGTTATTCTGGAATTAGAGATCTTCACAGAATCACTTTCACTCTCACAAAAGAAAAGTACCACTCCATACTAGTGAGACACGCAATACCATCAGGATTGAGGCTTTGTGGTCAGGGATTCATTTTCCAGCAGGATAACGACACAAAGCACACTTCTAACCTTTGCATGAACTATCTCAACAAGAAAAAAGATGGTGGTCTACAAATTATGACGTTTCCTCCACAAAGTCCTCATCTCAGTCCAATAGAGCATCTTTGGGACCATTTGAAGAGTCTGAAAGCTAAAAAGAATATAACTTCTTTTGATTCTCTCGGGAGAATGTAGAATATATATAAATATATATAATATATATATATATTAATAATATATATATATATATATATTATATGTATAAATGTATAATATGTATAATATATATATATATATATATATATATATATATATATATATATATATAATATGTATAATATATAATATATATATATAATATATATATATATATATATATAATATGTATAATATATAATATATATATAATATATATATATATATATATATATATATATATATATATATATAATATGTATAATATATAATATATGTATAATATATAATATATATACAGGGTGTCCGAGAATTATCTGTACAAGTTTTGGCTGTTATTAAAAGTCAACCATGAAGTGTAGAAATTCCAGTGTTGTCCCATTTTACAGAGAATCTCATTAAGTTTTTTCTGATATCAAGTTTTGACAAGTTTTTTAGAAATTCCAGTGTGTGCGAAAATTATCTGTACAATTTCATCTTTTCATAAAATTCTTGATAACACACGTAAAATTCTTAAACAAGATTATTTAGAATCTGTATTTTCAAAAGTTTCTTTTATTAAAGTAACGTTGTTACAAATATTCGATATGTGCACCATCAGTGATTCGCAAAACATCCAATCGATAATCCAAATGTTGCCATGTACGCTGCAGCATATCCACATCAATTCGCTCAATAGCAGCTGTGATTCTTGCTTTTAAATCATTAATGTCTGTCACCCGCGTACAAAAAAGAAAAAACTTGTCAAAACTTATCAGAAAAAACTTAATGAGTTTCTCTGTAAAATGGGACAACACTGGAATTTCTACACTTCATGGTTGACTTCTAATAACAGCCAAAAATTGTACAGATAATTCTCGGACACCCGGTATATAATATATATATATATAATATATATATATATATATGTATATATAATATACAGGGTGGGCGGAAAGTAGCTCCCTAATTTAAATTACATATAAATTATGTATAAATTGTGATTGTATTGTTATATTGTTATGGTGTGTTCTCTAAAGTGGTACAATTGTAACGGTAATCTTTTTTTCTCTAAAGTGTTCTCTGTGTTCTCTAAAGTGGTACAATTGTAACGTTCATTTTTTTTTTTTTTCATTTCAGATTGAAGGGTAACATGGCTGAGCGTTTAACACTGCAGGGGCGTGCCCAGTTGGCGGCACGGTACGAAGTTTGGCAATCTGTCGTTCGAGTTCAAAGATGGTGGCGGGCCATTCACGGACCACGTGCCCAAGTGGACCCTAAAACAATCAAGAACTGCCACTCGAAGCTCATGACCACGGGGTCTGTGGCAGATGTTCGAAGATGTGGTCGCCCTTCGACATCCAGGGCCCAGGAGACGGTGCAGGCAGTTCAGGAAATGTTCGCACGGAGTTCACGAAAGTCAACTCGCCAGGCAGCTCGGGAAAGTGGACTCTCCCGCTACTCAGTGCGAACTGTGCTGAAGAAGGAGCTGAACTGGCGTGCGTGGAAGCCGCATTACTGCCAATCTCTCTCGGACGAGGACTGCGACATTCGCATGGAGTTCGGGGAAATCATGCTGGCTTGGCATGAAGACTGGCCCCATCTCTTCCGCAACATCCTCTGGAGCGACGAGGCGGTGTTCCACGTCGGAGGCTTTGTCAACCGCCACAATTGCCACTACTGGGCAGGAGAGGATCCCATGGTTACCGCTGAAAAACGGCAGAATCGGTTCAGTGTAACGGTGTTGTGTGGTATGACCTCAGATCAGGTTGTGGGCCCGTTCCTTCTGCGCAACACCATGAATGCTGAGCGGTACCTTGCTATGTTGCGAAACGAGGTCTGGCCGGTTGTCAGCACATGGGAGAACATCGACGATCTGATATTTATGCAAGATGGCGCCCCTCCGCACTTCGCTCTTGTTGTCCGTGAGTGGCTGGATGCCCACTTCCCTGGGCGTTGGATGGGTCGTCGTGGTCCACATCAATGGCCAGCCAGGAGCCCCGACTTGACACCGTGCGACTTCTTTCTTTGGGGGGGGTAAAGGAAGAAGTCTACCGCACCAAACCGAGGACATTGGAAGAACTGGAGGACCGAATTCGGGAAGTCATGTCCTCCATCCCGCCGGAGTTCCTGCTAAAGTCAGTGGACGCCATTCCTGGGCGGCTCCAGAAGCTGGTGGAAAGAGTTGGAGCCCACATTGAATTTTAGAGAAAACCTACCATGTATGCCTACCTTTTCATATTATTTCTTCTGAAATAAATGGATAATATACATATTTTTTTACCAATCCAAAATAGGGAGCTACTTTCCGCCCACCCTGTATATATATTAGTGATGTAGGTCACATCCGCACATTTTCTCGCACCCGCACCCGCATCCGCACTTTGGACTGCGGATGTGGACCGTTGAGATAAAATGTCATTAATAAGCTGAAATTATTAAATTCTACTATATTAATAGAACTAGTTCATTGTGCGCAAAAGTGATGCAAGCGACAAGACGAGAGGCTGTTCTTGTATGAAGTTACTCTCTTGCAACCTACTTAGATCCACGTTACAAAGCTAAGTTATTTTCACCTAGTACATTAGAACGAGTTAAATCATCACTTGGCAAAGCAGTTGAAGAGCTTCAATCTCTTGAATCTGTCGCCTCGCCACCCACCAAAAGAATAAAAGTTTCAGTGACAGAACCAACACCTTCAACAAGCAAATCTATCACAGAATCTGTCTCTCAGTTTCTTGAGTCAAGCAGCAATGACGAGACCTACGCGATGTCAAAAGATGTAGTAAAAATGATCGAGAGCTATCACCAAGAAAAACGCCTGGCTGCATGTGACAATCCTATTAGTTGGTGGAAAATACGCAGAATATCTATCCATACTTGAGTAAACTTGCAAGGAAACATTTAGCCTGTCCTCCAACAAACGTACCAAGCGAGAGAATTTAGCAGTGCTGGATTAATATATGATGAAAAGAGAAACAGACTGGCAGCAGAAAAGGCAGAAAAATTAATGTTCCTTAAGCATAACCTCCTATAATTAAGTTTGAACATTAAACGATGAACATCTTAGTTTACTTTATTTTAATTACTTATTTATAAATATGCCTAATAAAACTTTAAACTTAATATAAATAGTTATCAAGCTAATTAAAGATCTCTCTATAAGGGTGGAGGTTGGGGAAAGAGGTCGGTGGGGTGCATTTGAGTTGGGTTCACGTCCCGCATCCTGGTAACACAATTATGGTTTCTAATTGTGGCTGAAACTCAACAAAATATAACGAATTTATTTGCAGACGAATTCACTAATTGATTTCTATATTAGTTAGATGCTTGATATTATTTTATATGTTCAGAGAAAAGTACAGCAATTATTGTACAATTATCAATTATACTACATTATAGCTACAGCTCTCTCTATATAATAACTTATTATATACGTTAAGCACAACAAATCTCGAATATATCCTAAAAAATAACGAAAATGTAGACATCCGCATCCGCGGATGTTGAAATCAAACATCCTCATCCGCATCCGCGGATGTGAAAAAAATGACATCCGCTACATCACATATATATATATATATATATATATATATATATTTCTATATATATATATATATATTTCTATATATATATATATATATTATATATATTTATATATATATATACATACATATATATATATATAATATATATATATATTTCTATATATATATATATATATATTTCTATATATATATATATATTTACAGTGCCCGCGAAAAGTATCCGATCACTCAAGAAAATACAATATTTTCCCTTGATATTCAGAGACATAATTCACTTTCTATTTGTTCTAGCGACATCTGGTAACTTTGAGGTTGCTCGCTGATATGAGAGCTATCCAACGCATTCTCAAATTAGTGTTCTGGTAGCCTTCGTTGCGGGTGGCTATGTCTCAAAGTTGTCAGATTTCACTGTTTGTGTAAATTTATTGATATTTTGTTATTTTTTACAGAAAGTGGTGTAAATAAAATTTATATATAATGTGTGCTAAAAAACAACTTAAGAGTGATTGTCGAGGTGCTATTGTTGCTTTGCATACATGTGGGAAATCACAGAGACAGATAGCTAAGGAATTAAACATATCCCAAAGTACCGTTAATTTATGGGTTTCACGGGCTAAGAACAATGCCGGCCTAACCACGCCAGTCCCTAAAAAACGATCTGGCAGACCGAGAAAAACAAATTCACGAACAGACAAACTTATGAAACGTTTAGTATTGAAAAACCCAACAATAACTTCGAAAGAAATAAAATTTAATATGAATAATTTGTTATCTGGTGTTTCTGAACGAACTATCCAGGAGCGGCTCCAATAAGAACTCGGATTACCATCTCGCCATGCTGCTAAGAAACCGTTCATTAATGAAAAAATGCGTAAAAAACGTGTCGCATTTTGTAAAAAATATATTCATTGGACTGTTGATGACTGGAAGAAGGTTTTATTTAGTGATGAGTCGACATTTTTGACATTCAGAAGTTGTCCAAAAAAGGTTCGCCGGCCCATTGGCTCAAATAGGATGGACCCTAAATACACCCTAAAGACAATGGAAACACCCTCCAAGTGTGATGGTTTGGGGTTGTTTCGGTTACTATGGGCGTGGAAACCTATATTTTCTTCCGAAGAACACAACTATGAATGGTGCACGGTATTTAGCAATGCTACAGGATAAACTTCCAATGGCAATGGCAATCCAAAGGACAAAAACATACATGCATGATGGTGCACCATGTCACAGGGCCAAAATAGTGACAAAATGGATTACTGACAATAAATTTGATATTTTGGATTGGCCTGGTAATAGTCCAGATCTCAATCCGATAGAAAATATGTGGCTAATAATAAAAAATAAGGTTGAATGCCACGACACTGGCTCAGTCGAAAAATTACAAGAAGCCATCAAAAAGGTATGGTGCAAGGAAATATCACTGGAAGTTTGTCAAAACTTGATTAAATCCATGCCAAAACGTCTAGAACAAGTCATCCAAACCAAAGGACAGATGACAAAATACTAATATAAGGTTAGTATACATTTAAACATTTTTTTATGTAAAAAATACAAATTTCCAGGGTGATCGGATACTTTTCGCGGGCACTGTATATATATATATATATATTTATATATATATATATATATATTTATATATATATATATATTTATATATATATATATATATATATATATATATATATATATATATTTATATATATATATATATAATATATATATATATATATATATATTTCTATAATATATATATATTATATATATATATATATATATTTATATATATATATATATATATATTTCTATATATATATATATATATTTCTATATATATATATATATATATATATATATATATATATATTTCTATATATATTATATATATATTTCTATATATTTCTATATATATATTTCTATATATATATATATATATATATATATATATATATATACACAGGGCGTCCCAAAAAA
>JAJOZX010001889.1:127500-135000 GCA_023014485.1 Bathynomus jamesi | reverse complement strand
TTCCAATCCTGTTATATGCAATGTGTATGCATAATCTAGGGACGAGGGTGAGATGCAAGACAATCATAATTAATTAATAACTTCTATAACAAATAAAAATGGATACGACTAAACCATAGGTATGGTAGATCGTAGGGTTTTGACGAACAAAAATAGGAAGCCACAAGTAAAATTATTATCCAAACTCGCGTTAGTCTTTGATTTGTTTTTCTTTGTGAAACCAGCAATCTTTGTCAAACAAAAATAACAATCATTGAAGTGATTTTTCGGCTCACGCCAAACCATGGGGACAGAACGGCATAGCTTTTCTTTTACCATTCATCCAAGCTATTAACATTGCATTGCACTATCACAGCAAATATGTGGTGCCCAGTCCCTCTGTTGGTCTCCTAACTTAGTCAAAATAACACTTGTAGGCAAGTTTAATCTTTGTTGTTATGTTTCTACGTTGTGGCTTAGTTGTATATTGTCCACAGACAAAGCAGAAGTTGTCTGGGTGATTTACACAAGCACGTCTATTTGATGCCATTTTGAATTACCATACAATATCTGAAAAAACGTAGAAAGTAATTATTACGATGTGCAAAATAAAAAATACACACCGTAGTACAAAACAAATGCTATAAAAACACACAAGTCACCACAACCTGTCACTTGCTCATCAGCAGAGAGCTTCAACAACCGTTCTGCTTGACTGTCACGTAGCGACTGACCGTTGGGCCGTTGCCCGTTACTATGCTCTTGACTCAGTGTTGCCAACTCGGGATAAATTTTATTTATCAAAATTGTTCGAATTTGTATATAGTTGGCAAAAAAATTGCTTTAACCTTGAAAAGCAAGTTTCATATTACTGGCATTAAGCCGATTAAAACCAAAATCTGGACGTGGTAGAAAATTTTACTAAAAGTGATTTGCATTTTACACAAAATCTAGACGTGATAGAAAAAATCTAATTATAGATTTGAAATCAGCATACCGAAATTAGCTAGGAGCACCTATTTGGTCTTCTGTAACAAAATCTTTGTTGCCTAGTGTTATTCATTGTCCATTTTTACATTGCTCTCCTTTTAAAAATGATATTTATACAATAATCTAATAGGGTACCATTAATACAATACAAATGAGAAAATAACATCCTAACTACTACAAGTTAGATGACGAATTTTTTCTTTACATTACAAATTTTTATACAGAACAAGTGAGTTATTATATAATATAAAAAATTCAAAGATTAATACTTTAATTTATGCAAACAGAATAAAAGGATTAATACATTAATTTGGACAAACAATTAAGTTAGGCAAAGAATGGTATTGTTAATTTAAAAAAAAAATTGTGGGGAAAATTACATACATACTGAATAGTAGGTAAAAGGGAAAAATATAAATTATTTTCCAAAGTTACCCTGATCGTGCAGTCTATAACTAATTTTATTGACTATTGTAGGTAAAAATCGAATTACGTAATGGATGATGTATAGACCTGTGGTCTAGTGTGTATGTGTGTATTAGATACAAAGTGTGTATCTTATAAATTTGAGGGATAGATTAGCGGAGAGGATTCTTAAATTAACTGAATAAATGCCTGAGCAAAAATTTATATATAGTAAGCAAAAAGGCTTAGGACTATATAAATAGCAGAGTTAGCACCTACACGCTATGAAATAGTTTGTGATATCGAATGATTTTAGAATAAGGTTTGTATATATAGTATATTAGTGTGCATACATGCGTGTGTATGTGTAGAGATTTGGAAGGTTTTTGAATTAACAAAGTTTAAAAATAATGTATAATAATTTAAGATGGGTTTAGGGTTATAAAATCTTTGGAGTCAATTATTGTTGTTATTATTATTATTATCATAAAATCCTTTAAGTTCAAGGTAGTATTTAAGTATTTAATTAAATCAGTTACACGTATTAAGGTAATAAAAAGAAATGTACTTAGAGGACTTACAATTGATGAAAGTAAATCTCACGGTTTAAAAATTGAATTTTGAAGATGGAATTAAATTCGACTAGTAACATTCCTAGCTATATATGAACTATATAACCATTAACATTAACCAGAAGTATCGGTACGATAATTGAATTAAGAAAATTAAGAATACAAATTAAAAATATAAATCAATTTATGCATTTTAATGAGCTAAACATAGTTTTATAATATTCTTAAAAATAAAAGTAAATCGAACCTTAGATGAGTTTCGGCCAAGAATAAAAGTGTTATTGAAATGGAAGGAAAGCATTTCGAACAATCTTTTCTTTTAATAATTTCAGGTAAATTTTACATTAAAAATTATTTTTATATACTAAAAAAAATATTAAAAAGGTTTAATAATTTTTGCATGTTAAGTAGAAAAATTATACTCGTTAAATGTTGATAGACTGAATTATTTGATATTTTAGTCTGAAAACTTGTTTGCATATGATAAATACATATGTTTTATTAAAATTAAATGACAAAAAAAGAATAAACAACTGAAATTTAGGGTATGTGCGGTCCGGGTAAATTTCACGACCATACAGAGCAAGATAAATTAGGTACATGATCGATTAATTATTACACTATTTCTGTCATCATATAATCGCAATAATTATAAAACTCGTTACCAACATTTGTAAAAACGGTTTTGGTTGCCAACAATAAAATATGTCATTTTACCTATATATTTTTATACGCAACAATGGCATGAAAAAGAAAAGACAAATCGGTCCATTTCCTTCTTACAACAAAACAAAGAAAGGTTAACTAAAGACGCAACCCGGTCAATTCAGGTTGAATTAAATTCTCTTTACAACAAAAAAAAGGTTGAATTAAATTCTTAAATTACATTTTCTTAAATTAAATTCTCTTAACTTACAAAGAAAAAGTTGAATTCATTTGACTGCATTGAAATGACTTGGGACTTAAAAACTGACTTCTTAAAAACTAACTGCTTCAAAACTAACTGCTTCAAAACTAACTTCTTCAAAACTGGCTTCTTCAAAACTGGCTTCTTCAAAACTGACTTCTGTAATCTCTGGGGCGGTTGTCCCTCTTGGATGCAACCTATTGACTTGACCTCTTACCAAGTATTTCTATAAATCTCTGGGGCGGTTGTCCCTTTTGGCGCAACCTTCTGACTTGACCTCTTGTCAAGTATTTCTATAAATCTCTGGGGGCGGTTGTCCATCTTGGCGCAACCTTCTGACTTGACCTCTTGTCAAGTATTTCTATAAATCTCTGGGGCGGTTGTCCATCTTGGCGCAACCTTCTGAAAACTGATTTGCAACTTATTTGCAAATAAAACTGACTCGAAACTATCTCGAGTATCTTTATAAATCTCTGGGGTTTGGTTATCCCTTTTGGATGCAACCAACTGAAAACTGATTTGCAATTTATTTGCAAATAAAACTGACTCGAAACTACTTCGAGTATCTTTATAAATCTCTGGGGTTTGGTTGTCCCTCTTGGCGCAACCTTCTGAAAACTGATTTGCAACTTATTTGCAACGAAAACTGACTTCAAAACTGACTTGCAACTTATTTGCAACGAAAACTGACTTCAAAACTGACTTGCAACTTATTTGCAACGAAAACTGACTTCAAAACTGACTTGCAACTTATTTGCAACGAAAACTGACTTCAAAACTGACTTGCAACTTATTTGCAACGAAAACTGACTTCAAAACTGACTTGCAACTTATTTGCAACGAAAACTGACTTCAAAACTGACTTGCAACTTCTTTGCAACTAAAACTGACTCCAAAACTGACTTGCAACTTCTTTGCAACTAAAACTGACTCCAAAACTCACTTGCAACTTCTTTGCAACTAAAACTGACTTCAAAACTGACTTGCAACTTCTTTGCAACTAAACTTCAAAAATTACTTCAAATATCTCTCTAAATCTATAAACTCTCTATAAACTCTCTCTTAATTTGCAATTCAATTCAATTCAGTAATTGAAAAAAATTTGCAAACAAAAATATAAAATGTAAACGACATTTCACTCTAATGTACGCGAAGGTACTGTACTATTATGTTTGGTACATAAAATAAAATTATTCTATACTGAATATAACAGTGAAAATAACTGAAATTCTCTCTGAAATTAATTCTCTCTGAAATTAACTTTCTGTTACAATAAACTCTCTCTGAAATTAACTCTCTCTGAAATTAACTCTCTCTGAAATTAACTCTCTCTGAAATTAACTCTCTCTGTTACATTTTAACTTCTCTTAGTAATTTTCACAGAAGTTAAATGTGTTTCACTAAAAAAAAATGTATCACTAATGTCTGAAATGTTCACTGTGTTTCTTGTAAATTCTGATTTGATACTCATTATTAACTGTTAATAATACTGACTTTTCTAGTGTTTATAAATTACTTAAAAAAACAAAATGTACTTAACAAAAGTTCTACTGGCAAAATCCTCAGAGACGTGTCCTGAAGACGTCTTGCTGGCTACTTCTTCTTGGATGAAAACTAGGCGTGGAGAACTTGGAGTCGTGACACACCGGTCAAGGGTGGATGTTACGAACTAGAAGTCGTGACACGCCGTCAAATGGTTTTATCCTGATGCAGGGTAATTTCTATCTTGGCCAAAGAGTGGCCTTTTCTTAAAATAATCTTAAAATCTTTTTTATCCTGATGCAGGGTAATTTCTATCTTGGCCAAAGAGTGGCCTCTTCTTAAAATAATCTTTTTATCCTGGCAGGGTCGCCAGCTGTTAACCCCTCCGTCTATGGCCCTGGGTTGGTTCGGATCGACGGGGGTTCTAGTTACGGAGGCAAGCAACGGATATTTCTTCAATATACTTTTCTTCTATAACTTTCTAATTCTTTTCTCTCGCTTTATGGGGTCGACACTGTTAATTCTTTTCTTTCAATAATACTCTGATACTTCTACTTTCTTGACTAAATTCCTCTGAAGATAGCCCAACTCGAGGGGGAAAATAAAAAAGTTTCTCTTACTGTAATTTTCTTCTTAAAAATTTACAGGTAGTAGTCTGAATTTTACAGGGGTAGAGGTTCGACCTCTTTCGACCATAGCTCAGGCCGGAATCTAAAAATATTAAGGAGGCAAGGGGCCTCTGCCCCCTCCCCGCAGCGAGGCTGCTAACAAGGGGAGTCTCTTAGCAGTGACCAAAGCAGAGAGCCGTAATGAAGTGTCCTCATTTTACAAATACATGTATAATATACAGTGCCCGCGAAAAGTATCCGATCACCCTTGAAATTTGTATTTTTTACATAAAAAACAATGTTTAAATGTATACTAACCTTATATTAGTATTTTGTCATCTGTCCTTTGGTTTGGATGACTTGTTCTAGACGTTTTGGCATGGATTTAATCAAGTTTTGACAAACTTCCACTGATATTTCCTTGCACCATACCTTTTTGATGGCCTCTTGTAATTTTTCGACTGAGCCAGTGTCGTGGCATTCAACCTTATTTTTTATTATTAGCCACAGATTTTCTATCGGATTGAGATCTGGACTATTACCAGGCCAATCCAAAATATCAAATTTATTGTCAGTAATCCATTTTGTCACTATTTTGGCCCTGTGACATGGTGCACCATCATGCATGTATGTTTTTGTCCTTTGGATTGCCATTGCCATTGGAAGTTTATCCTGTAGCATTGCTAAATACCGTGCACCATTCATAGTTGTGTTCTTCGGAAGAAAATATAAGTTTCCACGCCCATAGTAACCGAAACAACCCCAAACCATCACACTTGGAGGGTGTTTCATTGTCTTTAGGGTGTATTTAGGGTCCATCCTATTTGAGCCAATAGGCCGGCGAACCTTTTTTGGACAACTTCTGAATGTCAAAAATGTCGACTCATCGCTAAATAAAACCTTCTTCCAGTCATCAACAGTCCAATGAATGTATTTTTTACAAAATGCGACACGTTTTTTACGCATTTTTTCATTAATGAACGGTTTCTTAGCAGCATGGCGAGATGGTAATCCGAGTTCTTTTTGGAGCCGCTCCTGGATAGTTCGTTCAGAAACACCAGATAACAAATTATTCATATTAAATTTTATTTCTTTCGCAGTTATTGTTGGGTTTTTCAATACTAAACGTTTCATAAGTTTGTCTGTTCGCGAATTTGTTTTTCTCGGTCTGCCAGATCGTTTTTTAGGGACTGGCGTGGTTAGGCCACCATTGTTCTTAGCCCGTGAAACCCATAAATTAACGGTACTTTGGGATATGTTTAATTCCTTAGCTATCTGTCTCTGTGATTTCCCACATGCATGCAAAGCAACAATAGCACCTCGACAATCACTCTTAAGTTGTTTTTTAGCACACATTATATATAAATTTTATTTATACCACTCTGTAAAAAAAAAAAAAAACAAGAAATTTACACAAACAGTGAAATCTGACAAATTTGAGACACAGCCACCCGCAACGAAGGCTACCAGAACACTAATTTGAGAATGCGTTGGATAGCTCTCATATCAGCGAGCAACCTCAAAGTTACCAGATGTCGCTAGAACAAATAGAAAGTGAATTACGTGTCTCCGAATATCAAGGGAAAATATTGTATTTTCTTGAGTGATCGGATACTTTTCGCGGGCACTGTATAAGCCTGAATGTTGGGGAACGGCAGTTGGAGGTTAAGTTTCCCCCCTTTTAAACACGATCAGATGTTTGAAAGATTTCAATAAAGATTTAAAAAAAAATAAATAAAAATAAAAACTAATCATTTTTTTTTGCCACGTCTTCATTTCTGAAGGCGATTTCATTTCATAGTCGTACACAAGTACAATTGAAGTACATGACTGAGTACATTTTTGTTTGGGTTTATTACAATTATGATTTCGATTATGGATTACTTCCCATTCGCTTATGATTGTCCCTTACAGTTCTATTAAAGTACATTCTTACATTATATATAAAGTCATTACATTCAATTATAGTTTCATTGAAGTACATTACGTCGTTACCATTCTTACAGTGTTTATATATATATATATATATATATATATATATATATATATATATATATATATGGTTAGATTATATGGTTAGATTATATGGTCAGATTATATATGGTTATATTATATGGTTATTATATATGGTTATTATATATATGGTTATTAGTACAACACAAGTACATGAGACATGACAAGATAATTTATATACAACATAATATGTTATATTACATTAAATGTTATAAATTTGGATCAGAGCGAAAGATGATGTTTATCTTAGAAACGTTCAATTCTGCTGTGATTCGCGAATTCGAACACTCAACTACTGTAAGCCTAATGAATGTCTTGTGAGGGTGAACGCACTTAAAAGAAAAAAATTAATAAATAAATACATGTGGACGTATTTTACATGTAAGTAACAGAATAGGTTGTGTGCGTAATATAGACGCGCGTAAAATATGGACTGATAGGTTGATAGGTATCAGTAGACAATAGGTAGGAAACAACATAAATAATGATGTATAGAGAATGAGGTTTTTTTCTTTTTATTATTATTATTAGTATTCTTATTAAG
>JAJOZX010001889.1:95000-122500 GCA_023014485.1 Bathynomus jamesi | reverse complement strand
GCACTCTCACAATGGAAAACGATGGAGCTTCTTTTGAGCAGCATTCTCAATGCCGTATACGACGTGTCCGTGACGAAGTCATTGTGTGGATTCAGATGTAAAACCAGTGCCATTAACTATGTACTTGAAACGACTTGTAGACAAACAAACTCTGGTAAACGGAATGTTGTTTATTTAAGTGTTGAGATGAATAGAGTCTTCGTGATAATTGAGAAGTGGAGTGAGGATCGTTATAAAATACCTGCAGGTGTAGGTACAAGAAGAGAACAGATTAATGATACCCCCCCTCATATGCCTTTGTTTGTACGTTGTGTATAAATAACGATCAGCCATGCATTGATATATGACTGATGTGGAAGAATGCATCTGATGATAACGTTTTTGTCCCCACGCGAAATCGCTTCATCCTCGACAGAATGCTTGAAATCGTCGGTTTCCGCAAGCTAAAGCCTATATTAGACGCACGTGTTACGGATTTGGTTTATTTTGATACGGTTCTTCAATACGCATACCGCTCTGCTCGACGGGTTTACCGAATGTAGGAATGAACATGACGAGAATGGTTTAAAGCTGGATGCTTATTTAAAAGGTTTAGACTCTTCAAAATATCGTGAACTTTGGTACAAAGGACTTGAGCGGTACATGGTAGAGCTAGCCTACACTGTTCACCCTTAAGAATTACCTTTTATATAATGAGCAGCTTCTCGTTACGACTGTGAAGATTATTTCAACTGCCGCTATGCGTTATGAAGAAGAGTTAGCTCGGATCGGTAAGAAAAAAAACCCTCGATTGGAAAGGAGTGTTTATAAACTTGTATTTAATAATAATGTGGCTAACGACGCCCTCTTTGTGCGTGCTTTTGATTGTATTCTGTCAATGTTTAGAGATAATTTGCGAACCATTTGTAAAGCGGCCACAAAAATAGTATTGAACGAATTGAAGGCCCTTTACATCGAGTATAGGCGCCCGCACACCTTGAGTGGTGAAATATTAAATCGTATTTATTGCATAACACAAAGCAACAATTATGTAACTACATTCGATCACGTGCGAATTTAGTGTTTTAGTTAAGCGCAGTAGAACAATGCGTGTATATTTTGATGTATATTATTTGTGGAGCACCGACAATTCAGCGCAAAGACAATTCAGCGCAAATCAGTACAGTTAAAAGTTTAGTTAAAAATAATAAAAATAAATCGCAATAAATAAAAAAGAGAAAAATTTGTATATTTATATATATGCTAAATTGGGTCTGTATCGAAGGAGTGACATTTCAAAGGAGTGACATTTCAAAGGAGTGACATTTCAAAGGAGTGACATTTCAAAGGAGTGACATTTCAAAGGAGTGACATTTCAAAGGAGTGACATTTCAAAGGAGTGACATTTCAAAGGAGTGACATTTCAAAGGAGTGACATTTCAAAGGAGTGACATTTCAAAGGAGTGACATTTCAAAGGAGTGACATTTCAAAGGAGTGACATTTCAAAGGAGTGACATTTCAAAGGAGTGACATTTCAAAGGAGTGACATTTCAAAGGAGTGACATTTCAAAGGAGTGACATTTCAAAGGAGTGACATTTCAAAGGAGTGACATTTCAAAGGAGTGACATTTCAAAGGAGTGACATTTCAAAGGAGTGACATTTCAAAGGAGTGACATTTCAAAGGAGTGACATTTCAAAGGAGTGACATTTCAAAGGAGTGACATTTCAAAGGAGTGACATTTCAAAGGAGTGACATTTCAAAGGAGTGACATTTCAAAGGAGTGACATTTCAAAGGAGTGACATTTCAAAGGAGTGACATTTCAAAGGAGTGACATTTCAAAGGAGTGACATTTCAAAGGAGTGACATTTCAAAGGAGTGACATTTCAAAGGAGTGACATTTCAAAGGAGTGACATTTCAAAGGAGTGACATTTCAAAGGAGTGACATTTCAAAGGAGTGACATTTCAAAGGAGTGACATTTCAAAGGAGTGACATTTCAAAGGAGTGACATTTCAAAGGAGTGACATTTCAAAGGAGTGACATTTCAAAGGAGTGACATTTCAAAGGAGTGACATAAATACCGTAACGAAGGAGTGACATAACGAAGGAGTGACAAATCGGAGATAAAATTCAAAGGAGTATAATTATTAAAATTTTATTTAAAAACAATGTTAGAATTGTTAAAATTAAGATTTTATTTCAAAAACTAGTAACCTAACCTAACCTAACCTAACAGTTGCAAGCCTCTCTTCCCTCTGGATTTGTTTTCTTCTTCTTTGTTGGTAATTTCGCGCTGAATTGTCGGGTCACGATTATTTGTAGTTTATATAAGTATTTGCTCGTACATATATTAAATGGTTGTATAGTTTTATCCTGTACTATTATTTTTTTTAATAAGTTTTGCTGTTATATATATATATATATACACCGTATATATATTTATACACAGGGTGTCCCATAAGTCCGGCATCATAGGAGAAATTCATATTTTTCTATTTCTACAAACCATAATTCATATTTTCTCTTTCTACAGGCCATAATGTCTGTGAACAAGGAAGAACGAATCCAGACAATTCTACTCATAGGAAATCGGAGTCAGAGAGGCCGCTGCTGAATTTAACAGACTGCATCCAGACCGCGAGCCAATAACACAGAGTTGTGTTAGCAGACTTGTTGCAAAGTTTAAGGAAACAGGATCCATAGAAGATAAACCACGCAGTGGACCTTCAAGGAGGTCCACTGACGATGATACAGCGACTGCTGTCCTGGCTCATTTTAACAGAAGTCCCAATAAGTCTCTTCGACGATTGTCCGCCGAGACAGGAGTGTCGAAAAGTAGCATCCATCGCATTCTTCAGGCTCACAAATGGCATCCATATAAACTTCAGATTCTACAGAAATTAAGCGATGATGATCCCGACTGGCAGATGGAATTTTGTGAATGGGCTACGGAACAATATGCTCGGGATGCCAATTTCCCGTCCACCATTCTGTTCAGTGACGAGGCTGTTTTTTATGGAAATGGTGAGGTAAATCGACAGAACACCCGCTACTGGTCTCAAAACAACCCTCACTGGTATACCTCTTCAAAAGAACAAGGTGCATCTCGGGTGATGGTATGGTGTGGCATTTGGAAGGATCGCATCATAAGCCCCCTCTTTTTCGAAGAACATGTCACTGGAGGCACCTACCTACGTATGCTCAAGGAAGAAGTATTTCCCAGTGTCTTGAACGAAGAAGGAAATTTCCCAACATGGTTCCAGCAAGACGGCGCTCCTGCACATTACAGCACCCAAGTAAGGGAATACCTGTACCAACAATTCCCTGGTCATTGGATAGGACGTCGAGGGCCTGTGGAATGGCCAGTTAGAAGCCCGGATCTCACGCCACTAGATTTTTATCTCTGGGGCCACTTGAAAGCGCTGGTATACGCAGAGAAAATTAGGAGTGTTGAACATTTGCGGCAGCGCATTATTGGGGCATGTAACACCATTACTCCTGACATCATTCACCGTGTGCTTGCTGACTGGGTATCACGTCTGAATTTGTGTATTGAAAACAATGGTGGTACATATTGAGCACGTTCTGTAAATAAAAGCTTTTGTTTTGCCTTTTTTTAATTATTTTTCCTATGATGCCGGACTTATGGGACACCCTGTGTGTGTGTATATATATATATATATATATTATATATATATATATAATATTTGGTCATATATATGAGGCGCTCCGCGCCAGATGTTCGTAAGCGCCACCCCGGGCTAAAACTCTTTTTTTGTACCAGCGTGAAGCTCAGTTCCCATACTATCCAATGTTGAGATAATTCGAAAGCTATAATTTTCATATAAACATCTTTGCGCTATCTTCAGTTGTTCAAGAAATACAGTCTAATATTCATTCCCCAATTTTAACTGCGTTTTCTGGCGTTTTTTATTTTTGGCGCTTACGAACATCTGGTGCGGAGCGCCTCATCTATCAAATACGTATATAGATTTCTCCTGTACTAATATTATTTAATGTGTATATATATCTTCGTTTAATGTGTGTATTTTTGTTGTATATTATTTTTGAATGTATATTTCCTATATATTTCATGAATTATTTCCCTTAACTCATCTAAATAAACAGAATGATGTAATGGTGTTTCATTTAATTCTTTTGGTTGTATATATAAACGATATTAAGGAGTAATTGGGGAGATTGGAATATATATATATATATATATATATATATATATATATATATATATATATGTGTGTGTGTGTGTGTGTGTGTGTGTGTGCCAAATGGCTGGTTACGCCTTCTAAGCCGACTGGCGGATTTCTAAGCCAACCGTCAAGAATATCTCGAAATAAATAGGGCAATCTGGCAACTGAAAAGTTAATTTGTGTGTGTGTGTGTATATATATATATATATATATATATATATATATATATATATATATATATATTGTTCGTTATTTCTCTTCCTCGTGTGCAGAACGCTCCTCTATACTTACGTCGTTTCTATACATTAATATACTGCGTGGTCATTGCAGTTAAATGTACATATTCACGATTTGCGAGGGTGCCTTCTTAGGGCATTGGTTTCTGCCCTATGTAGGAGAATTACGACTTCTGACTGATCGAGGCCTGTGGTGTAGTGGATAGCATATCTGACCGGCAATCGGAAGATCCTGGGTTCGATTCCCGGGCGGGTACCTCATTTTTCATTTGTTCGTTATTTCTCTTCCTCGTGTGCAGAACGCTCCTCTATACTTACGTCGTTTCTATACATTAATATACTGCGTGGTCATTGCAGCTAAATGTGTATATATATATACACACACACACACACACACACCTTCTAAGTCAGATTAAGCCAACTGACGGATTTCGAGTTCTAAGCCAAGTGATGCTGGGATGAAATCTTATTAAGCTGCGCTGCGCCAGACGCAGGGTGGACTCCAAGCTGGGGGGATTTTCTCCCCCCCCCCTTTTTTAGCACCCTGGGACGTTGACACTGCAACATTTGATCAACATTGCAATTGCTCTGCACTCTCTCCTTTTGTGGGCATACTACTGGAGTCCTTAAAAGTTTTATGGCTTTTATGATGCCCTCGCCAAATTAATTTGTCGGGGCCATACTGGATTACACCCGTCCGTCCGTCCGTCCGTCCGTCCGTCCGTCCGTCCGTCCGTCCGTCCATCCATCCGTTCGTCACATTTTCCTGTCCGCGCCATAAATTTGAACTGCTCAACATAAATTAATGAAAGTTGATTCAAATATGGAGCATCACAAGATGATGTGTCACGAGCAAGAATCGGGTCCCTGCATCAAAGGTGAAGGTCGCATTGATATCGTTTCGACATGATTCATATTTTCTTTCCTGATGAATTAAATTGAGCAACATATCACGTTTCTAATTAAATAATGTTCAGTCTAAGAGTTAAATTAAATCTTCGAAAAATATATAAGTATGAAGACATTGTTATTTTCGCAACGCGAGATCATTGTAAGCGTCCCTCAACTATCCTGTTTTCTTCTTGTTATTCAATAAAAAAAAGTTATCTCGAGTAGAAATTTTGTGAAACGTGTCTTAATAATTAATGTAATATTTTTAATTCGGGAGATAAATGTTTTTTTTTTATGTTTTGGTTGAAAAATAATCGTAACTTTATTTACAAGAATAATTAACTCAAATTGTTTTATTGAACAATTTCAATGGAAAAATTTGTTTTTGCCTAATTGTGGTAGTTGGTAATACATATTTTCTTGCGATTTACGGCTGAATGACACTTTTTTCTACTCACTATGACACTATTTGTAAAGTTTATTTCACTATTGAAAGAAAAGTAATTTGAATTTGTATTGAAAATTGTAAATTTTACAGAATGTGCTTATGATGAATCTCGCCAATTCATGGTCATTTAGCTATTAGGAGAAATGAATAACTTTTAATCCTCCATTAGGACTTTACTATATTACATCTTTCGAGGCCTTATATCATACATGATATTTGTAGCATATGAAGTTCATTATAAAAGTGTAAAATGTGAAATATGCAAACTGACGAGACTTTTTAAAAATTTTCAGAAGTAAAGTTGCTTCAAACCGTGAGTATTTTGTAGATAGATTTTGTTTGAAGTTATAATATATTTCCGGAGTATTTTTAATTCTGATAAAACAAGTATTTTATATACAGAATTAATGTTAAAATAATTTTATGACACGGACATAGCACCCATCAGTGCCGGATTTAGGCACAAGCTAAGTTAGCTATAGCTTAGGGCCTCACACAATGAGGGGACTCTTTCAGTTCTGTTTTGTTTTTGTTTTTTTAATCAAACCTAACTAACCTCCAAGATAAACAATATTTTAAATCTAGTGTATCAAGACACTGGCACTAAAGATGGGGGGATCCTTTGAAACGAGTGGTAAGTATAAAAATTGACCCGTTTAAAAGCTTTGCTGAAAAAAAAAATTAAATAAGAAAAAATTAAAGTCCACCACTGTTTAAGCTCTAGATTTTCTTGCGATTTTTTTAAAAATGTCTTGGCTCTTGCTTATTGAAATCAATATTTTATTAGTTTTTCATTACTGTCGCAAAACATTCCCGAGAGATAACCTCAACATACTTGAGACAACTTCACTTTTGGAAGAGATCTTTACCTATATATTGGGGGCGTGGCTACTGATACTCACCGTAGATCTGGCATACAATAGTATGAGTGTATGGTCCAAACACTGTTGTGTTTGGACTTTGATTGCCGGGCAAATCTAGTTAGTCATTTACATCAGATCCAGTGTTGCAGGTCCACAGAAATTTCTGGATATCGACAGGAATTTTAGATGAAATGAGAAAATGTCTCGATCTACAGGAATTTTCCATATATACCCCAAGGTTGCCATTTTTTTATACTATAGTCTTATATTTGGTATTTTTGTGAATACTTCAAGTACATTCGGTCAACTTTAAATAAAACCATGAATATGTAGTACAAAATTAAAATTTTGTTGATATGAAAAATTGAGTTATATTCCAATGTTGTATGAAGGGCGCTGGCACCAAAACTTTGATGCCAAACGTGGCAACATCGCATTGTGTAACCAAAGTTCATCGAATGATTCGAGTCATGTCATGTTGTAAACATGTCCGCCATACCTTTAAATTCGTTTTCATCGAATTTTGAGCAACGCTTCCTTTCATTAATTGTGACAAATTAATTTAAACTAATATACTGAATTTGCATGATGATTAACTTTGTTCTTACATTTATATATCTGCATACAGTAATTTATCTTCAAATGCTTTTAATTATTAGATTTGCTCGTTCCTGTTATAGCATGCTTGGCAACCCAGCGGTCGCTCTCAAATGCAGTAGCAGTTTAATGCCGGTTTTAGTTAGGTGCCTGCTGCACAGTTTTTCTTAAATAAACTTGTTTTTGTGGAAATATAATGTCTGATTTTGTGTTCAAAATGAGCTCTGATAAGAGTGATGATGAAACATCATGAACCTTCCAAAAAAAAAACAAACGCAGGTATGAACAAAAATATTTGAAATCTTGGTTGGGTAAAATGTAGTTGAAAAGGTTCGTCATTCGCCTAGTATATAGCTTGTAATGTTCACCTTTCATTAAAAGCAGGAAAGACTGATCTGAGGAAACACATTCAGGGTGTAAAACGTGGAAAAATGGTCGGTGTCGGCAAAACAACCGACTTTATTGGACATGCATTCCATGAGTAGGAAGAAAAAGATGGTGAAATGGTGAAAAATGCTGAAATTCGTTTAGCGGCGTTTATTAGTGAACATAATATACCAATCTGGGCTGTAGGGCACATGCCAAACCTTGTCAAAGCAATTTGTCCTAATTCTGAAGTTGCAAAGAATTTGAAATGTGGTCGAACTAACGTGAATTCTATACTAATTACAATGTAACTGGTTGGGAGAGCTTTTCATTACTAGTAAAAACCGTACACGGTAATAAGTTTTCATCAATTGTCGATGAGTCAACAGATAAAGGTTGCATTAAACATCTATCAGGATTCATACACAGTCTAGGCCGGCTGAAACTATAATTTTTGTTTGATTTTAATTTATCAGAGTGACTAACAGTTGGCTTTTGATATAAAAATGATTCCTGAAAAAAATAATTGGTGGCCACCAACGTGTGTCCGGCCACCCCCGTTTTTGTAAAAACATCTAATGCCGCACTAGCAAAATCAGGAAAATGGCAATATCTCTTCTTCTGAACATGCTAGAGAGATGGTTTGCATACCAAACGATGCAGAATTTGATTTAGAACATTATTAAGAGTGGTATTTTTTCATAAAACCTTTAGTTTTTGAGTTAGTTTAGAAAAACTAATTTTTTGGGCCCATAGACCCCCTTTCGACTGAATGTCAACACAATAAAACATTCTCAAGCTGCAAATTGACATGTATTAGTGGTTTTCAATCAGCAATCAAAATCAATCAAAATCAGCCATTTTAAATTCATTGAAAATGCTTTTTGACATTCCAAAACGCCAAACATTAAATTATACAATTAACAAATTGTCATTTTGTCATATTTTAGCATGATAAATAATAATCTAGAACTTAAAATATTTTTTTAGACACAAAATCTTTCATTAATTTACGTGATCTAATTTTGTTTCTAATAAGACCATCTCTACGCTCATGACCTACAACAGCCAAGGATGCTTCAGTGACAAGCTTGATGTGCCTTTCAACATTCTGACTTTGGCACTCGTGATCCAGTTTCAATGCGGTATTAATGATATCACGCAGTTCATCATTACTGAATTCTTTTAATACAGGTGGAACAGTTTCCCATTGAGACATAGCAGACAGCTTGTGGTATGCAGAAGCTTTGAAATTGATGATTGGCTTTCTAAAGACCCTAACATTCTCATCTATAGCAGGATATTAATCAGTACCACCTTCATGATCCTCTTCATTCTCATCATTACTTTCAATTATTCCACCTGCAAAATCATTGCTACTACCAGATTCATCATCAAAATCCTCTATAACTCCCCTCAGACACAGAACTTTATTGACAGCACACCACCTCACCTCTTCATCTTCATCAGCCAGCATTCCAACTAAAATATTTTCACCATGAGCAAAATAGCTGTTATTGTTTAATACGTCATAACAAATTTCTCTAATTTTCCTGTCAGGGAATTTATTTACTCTTTGGATCATATTGAATAGGTTTCTTGACCCATCACTTAGCCTCTTATTAGCCTTGATATTGAACCAACTGTGAAAGTATACTTTGATGATGAATTCTACTATGATTTTGAGGTTCTTACTGGGTCTTTCTTGTGAAACATAAAAGCGAAGAATTCTACAGGCTAAGGTGAGCCATCGAGAGTGATTTAGCAGGCCAACTTCTAAGAGTGCAAGGTCTTCATCCACTTCACCAGTAATAATTGCCCAGCAGATGCAGTATCCATAGTATTGGTCTGTTGATAAATTATTGACCACCTCATTTGGTCGAAGCACAAATGCAGGATAAGGTATACATTTGAAGTCCACAACATTCCATTCTGACACATCCCCATTGAGCTGAGAACCAATAGGGCCAGAAAATTTGTCTGGACTTTTTGTTGTCCCATCTAAAGTTATGAAGATGTGTCTAAGTGGCAATTCATTTAGATGCAGAAGACAAATATCCCACTGAAGAGGTTGCCCTAAAAACATTTCCAAATATCTGAAACTGTTTGCTGGCATAAAATGTACATCACCAAGTACTTTAGCAACTGTTTTCCTTGTAGAAGTCATACTTTATATTGCAAATGTTGAATTCAATGACAAATTGCAGTTGGAAACTTATAACAAAGGCACCTGAAAAAAAAAAGTTTTCAATTTATTACGTTTAAAAAAAGTTCATGAAGCAGCCTCACCCTCTATTCTTTAATCAAGCATAATGGATGCAAGATAACGAGGAAAAGTCATATCATGTGATCACTATGTCCATGTCAACATCCTTTTAGGGCAATGTTAGTAATCAAAAAGCCAAATCATGCTTATTTTAGAATTTCTTTTGTCACTAAGGTCCGTCGAAAGGGGGTCTATGGGCCCCAAACATTAGTTTCTCTAAAATAACTCAAAAACTAAAGGTTTATGGAAAAATACCACTCTTAATAATTTGTTCTAAAGCAAATTCTGCATCTTTTGGTATGCAAACCATCTCTCTAGCATGTTCAGAAGAAGAGATATTGCCATTTTCCTGATTTTGCTAGTGCGGCATTAGATGTTTTTACAAAAACGGGGGTGGCCGGACACACGTTGGTGGCCACCAATTATTTTTTTCAGGAATCTTATTTTTATATCAAAAGCCAACTGTTAATGACTGATTAATTCTATCTGAGTTTCAGCCCAACCTAAAATTTTACACACCTGCAAAAATATCAGAATTTTTTGGATTTTTTTAAAATATCAGGGGAATATAAAATATTTAGGACTTAATTATTTGTAAATATTTTATAAATAATTTAACTATAAATTAATTTAAAATGTTAATATAAAATAATTTAACAAAAACAAGCACTATTTGATTTACATTATATAAAACTCGTGCATTTTGTTATCTAGTATTAATTTTTTCAGCCTGCCATGGGATTTTTGCATAAGTTTTTTAAGAGTAGTTAGAATAAAAATTAGGTTTTAATTGTGTTACATGAAATGTGAATTTTTTTTTACACCTTTTAAGCAATTTTTATATAATTTTTGCACTGCGCATCTTACTCATGTTTAAAATTACCTCGAGCAATCGAAGACTTGGTTCGCGATGTTTTTAACTATTTCCATAGCAGTCCAAAACGAGTGGGAGAATTACAACTTTTTCAAAGTTTTGCCAATGTAAAGCCTCATAAAATGCTGCATCCATCGCAAACACGCTGGCTATCTCTACATTTAGTTGTATTGAGGCTTTTTGGACAATATAACGCTTTGAAGCTGTATTTTACGGACGCTGTTGTAAGTGAAAGGATCCTTGCTTGAGAGAATATACTGCAAAAAATTAATCCCGTAACAAAACTTTACTTAGATTTTCTCGACTTTATCTTGCCAGTTTTCAATGCACTAAATAAACAAATGCAGTCTGAGAGCACACAGATTCGCACTACAGATCTGTGTCTCGGTCCTACACCGTAATTCTTGAATGTTATCTGAAAGACGATTATATTGCGAAAACTGCCTTAACAGATATTCGCACGAGAGACCCCATGTCATTTCAAGAAATTGTCAGAAATATACCTTGGAGTTAATGTTGAAATGACATTCTCTCATCAGCACGAAATCCCGACTCAAGCAATTCAACACTTCCGCCTGCGGTGCTTAGACTTCTATATTGAAACAGCTGAACAAATAACCAAGCGATTTCAGTTTTCTAATGAAATATTTAAGTACCTCGAAGCAATGAACCCAAAAGTCGTTCGAGCCAAGCGCATCCCTTCCTTAGCTCCACTCGTGTCAGCATTTCCTTCCTTAGTTGAAAAAAAACACTGGCAAGACATTGACAGCGAGTGGCGGTCCTTAAGAAATACACTGGATGACTTGAATCTCGACGAAAATATAGCCCCAGCGCAGTTTTGGGTCAAATCTTTCATCTTTAATGCTTCCATTGCTTTGTCTCTAGCATTCAGGAGCTACGGCTGAAAGAGTATTTTCGTTAATTAATCAAATGAAAACTAAAACCAGAAATCGACTTTCTACCAACACGCTAAAAGGCCTACTTTACACTAAAAGTTTAATGTCGAAAAGTGAATGTTATAACTTAAATATTACAAAAAGCATGGTGGAGAAAATGAATGATGGTATCTACAAGCAAGCGAGCATGGTTGAAGAGGAAGATGAGAAACAGACTTAAGTTAAATGGTATGTACTATGTAGCTAGTGTTCAAGTTTTTATTTAATATATATATATATATATATATATATATATATATAATATATATATATATATATATATATATACTTTAGAAATTTTATCACATTTGCAAAAATTTTAGGCTCATATCTACAGACAATTTAAGTTAGGCACCTGGCAACACTGATCAGATCTCTCGCCATTCTTGTTTGTCCGCCATAGAGTTCGTATCACTCCTTAGGGGCCATTCAAAAACCACGTGGTCCTTAAAGGGGGGAGGAGGTTCATTATTTGACCACCAAGGGCCACATGGGGGAGGGGGGTCTTGACGTTTAACCTGGCCAATACTAAGCATTAAAATATTCTGTTTATAATATTGTTTATCATATTATATAATATATATTTTGTAAATTCCAGAAGACTCGAATCTTTGTAAACACAAATTTGCTGTACCTTTATTTCGGAAAATTCGAGATGATTTGAATCTTTAACGTTCATGAAACACAAATTCGCCATACTTTTAATGTGCTTCATTTTAATTTGCATTTTAATTTACATAAGATTAAGAAAGGGTGGGGGTGACATCAGAAGACCACGTGGTTTTGGAGGGGGGTTTAAGTCATTGGCCATAAATTACCACAAGGCGGGGTTGAAACCACCCGCAAAAGGACCACGTGGTTTTTGATTGACCCTTTATTTGCCTGTTATTCTTTAATTATTTGAGTGTGCCTAAGCTTAGCCATATGACGGTTCAGTACGAGGGCCCTCCACTTCTGATATTATTGGAGCAACTTGCTTAACTTTATATTGTCTATTTATTTTATATTTGTTATTTTATACGTATTGATTTCTTATGTCTTATATTGTTGCAAACCCCTATATAGAGGCGGGGTTGGGATAATCATTTTGCCTTCCTAATTTAATGTCAAGCATTAGGCATTCGGTCAGCCAGACTCCTTACTGAGCGGAAGCATTCCCTGGGCTCTGATATTGTTTCTATTTTTGGATATTGCCGATAAATTTACTGTTGGAAAGTTCTGAGTTTTATATACTTGCGTTTATATTCACATTGTTGTAGTTAAGTACTATAACTGAATATTAGTTGTTTTTAGTGATTTAGAAGTTTTCAAAGCGTGCCGGCTTAATTTAATTTAAACTTGTGACGGTTATAAGCGTTAACTACTATAACTTGCTCGATGCAGAAAGCGTCGTATACTAGGTGTGAGGTTAATCGGTGGTATACTGATTTTAAAGATTACAACGGCGGTCCTATGGCGATTACCGAGAGATCGGTTTGTTTCTTTTGTGAGTTGAGTGAAGATATAGTGGATTTAAAATGAAGTGTACGCGAGCGAGGTGACGGGAATACTTGCAACGCTTGATGAGGGCAAGGGCAGGCTTACAGTTGACGAAGGCCGAACCTATACTAACGTTGAAGACGTTAGTAAGCTGAAGGGTGACGTTAGGAACCTAGTTTCTTGAATAGGTTGCTTACCGGGAAGGTTAGATAGGGTTGAGGAAGGGGTTAAGGTAGGCCTGAGATTAGTAGACGGGGAGGGATTTAGAGTAGTTAAGGGTGGAGCTAGGCCACGTACGTTAGATGATAGGAATGTCCCCCCTATCGAGGTTTCGAACCCTTTCGCCCAGTTGGATAGGGATGTGAACGAGGGGGAAACGATTTTAATTGGGGACTCCTTAGTACGTTATGTGGCTAAGGAATTCGTTGAACGGAATCCAACCAAGAGGAGGAAGGTCTGTCTACCGTGGACTAGGGTTAACAGAATTAGAGACGAAGTAGATAGGATTGATGTTGCCTCCCGTCTCTCGATGTTGGTGACGATGGTAGGGGGCAACGACACATAGGCCCGATACGAAAGTACCGTACCTGACCTTTTCGAGAGATACAGGGGGTTAATTAGGTCCCTGAAGGCGAGGTCAGATAGGTCTTTAGTTCTAGGTATTATTACTCCTAGGCACGGTTTAGGTCTTAGCATTACGTCAAAAGCAATATTTTTTAACACTAAGCTAGAAGAGATTTGTGCTGAGGAAAATGTACCCTTCATAAAGCTGTGGTCAGAATTTAGTGATCATAGCCTTTTTATAAAAGATGGGAGTGCATTTCAATGAGAACGTTCGAAAGGTGTATAGGTCGAAGCCCTCTTTAAACAATGTGGGTCCGGGAAACGCCGGCCGGACATGAAAAATGGTTTAAAACGCTGATCCATGGTAAAAACTAACTTGAACGTCTTTTATTGTAACGCGCGTAGTATTAGAAATAATTGAATGAATTTAAAGCAATAATTTATTGCGACACCTACCATATAGTTGATATAACCGAAACGTGGTTAAATATCATGACTCGGGACTTGTTGGGAGAACTTGATATAGTGGGTTTTAAACTTTTTACTAATGATAGGTTACATAGGATTGATGGCGGCGTTCTGTTGTACATTCGTAATTCCCTTAGGGCTATCGAGGTTAAGATAGATTTTCCGGCAGCAATTAATGTGATATGCGTTAAAGTTAGGCGCGTAGTATTAGCTTTAATTTCGTTGTTGTTTATAGACCTCCCGTTCAGCCCCTCGATACCAATACTAGATTTTACCCACTTCTTAGTAACTTTATTAATAATTGGGATAGTATAGTTGTCGGGGACTTTAACTGCCCTAACGTTAATTACGAGACTTACTAGTAATGATGAGGGTTTGAGACTGATTGAGTTCATGGAAGATAATTTTTTATGACAGATGGTTACCGAACCAACGCGCAGTGACTATTTTAGACGTGGTGGTGACGAACGACGAGAATATAGTCGAAGGTTTGGAAGTAGGTGAGAGTTTGGGATGTAGTGATCACCACATTTTTGGTTTAAGCTTTTGATAGAAAACAGTAAGGATTGTAACGTAATAGAAGTCCTTGATTTTCGTAGGGCTAATTTTGATAGTTTTGCGGACAGGATGAGAATAGTGGACTGGGGTAATTTATTTATGGGAAATAACGCAAATTTTCATTGGGAGGCGTTTAAAGAAAGTTTTTTTGAATATCGAAAGGGAGTTTCTTCCGCGTAGACCCAAGTGGTGGACTAGGGAAATAGGCGAGTTCATAAACGAGCGTAACAGATTGTATAGATTTAATAAGCGCAATGACCCGATAGCTAACTTTAATAGATATAACGAGCTTAGACGTTAGGTTAAAAGATGTTAGGAATACTAAGCGTAATTTTGAGATGCTTGTAGCTACGGATAGTAAACATAATCCAAAAAAGGTTTTTTGACTACCTCAATAATCGTAAGCCGATAAAAGATAACATAGGCCCTCTAGTGGACGCTAACGGCGCTTTGGCTTCTGACGCTCAGGCAGTGGTGGGTATTTTTAACAACTTTTTTGCGACAGTTTTTACTGTAGAAGACTTAAATAATGTCCCCAACGTGGACGATATCGTTCCATTTAGTAGCGAGACTATTTTGAATGAAATAACTTTTTACGAGGGTGAGATTGCGCATTATATCGATAAGCTAAAAGTTAGCAAGGCTCCAGGCTCTGACGCGCTTTATCCTAGACATTTGAGAGACGTTATCGTAGTCCCATTAACAAAAATTTTAATAAGTCATTGGAAGCGGGAATTATTCCTGAAGACTTCAAATTAGCTAACGTTATGCCCATTTTTAAAAAAGGCGACCGCACAGTAGCTAGCAATTATATGCCTATTAGCTTAACGTTAATTATCGGTAAACGTTTGGAATCCGTAGTTAGAGATCGTTCCATCACTTAGAAAGTCGTGATTTGATTAATAGTAGTCAGCATGGGTTTCGACACCATAAATCTTATGTAACTAATTTGTTAAGATTTTTATAACGAAGTAGTGCACGAATACGATAGGCATTGAGCGGCTGTCGTTATTTATTTTGACTAAAAAAAAAAGCGTTTGATACAGTTCCGCACAGAAGATTAATTGCGAAGGTTAAAGCGCACGGGATACGCGTTCAGGTAGCTAACTGGTTAGAGGAATGGCTTCGTGCTAGGAAACGGTCGTCGTTAATGGTAGGGAATCGGGGTGGCTGGATGTAGGTAGCGGTGTCCTACAGGGTTCAGTGTTAGGCCCATTGCTATTCATAATCTACATTAACAACATAGATGTAGGCTTGCTTGACCAGTAACGTGTCAAAATTCGTGGACGATACTAAAATAGGTGGTAAAGTTCTTAACGTGGACGATAGAAATAGGCTCCGAGACGATGTAAATAGGATTATGGAGTGGACGGATAAGTGGCAGATGCAATTTAACGTAGACAAATGTAAAGTTTTGCAGATAGGCTCTCGTAACAATAATTACACATACACGATGGACGATAGACAATTAGCGAGCGTTGACGAGGAAGTAGATTTAGGCGTACGCGTATCTAAGGATTTAAAAGTTAGGAACCAATGCCTGGAGTCTTGCGCAAAAGCTAATACGATGTTAGGCTTCATAGCGCGTAATTTCAAATTTAAATCGAAGAATATTATATTTGCCCCTTTACAAGTCCCTAGTCAGGCCCCATTTAGAATATGCCGTTCAGTTTTGGTGCCCGTATTTGCGTGAGGATATTGATAGGTTAGAAAGGGTTCAGCCACGCGCCATGAAACTAATTCCCGTCACTACACAACAAGTCTTACGAAGATAGGATTAAAGAGTTAGACTTGCATTCACTTGAGACGAGGAGATTAAGCGGGGGCGGGGGAGCTTATTGAAGTTTTCAAAATCGTTAATGAAATCAATAACTTAAATTTTGACATTGTTCATTTTCGATAATAGCAATACTCGTAATAACGGATTTAAATTACCTGGTAGACGTTTCATTACTAACATTGCTAAAACGTTTTTACATTTAAAGTAATTAATAAATGGTTTAATTGTCCCTCGCCCATCGTGAACTCTACCAGCGTTAATATGTTTAAGAACCGTTTAGATAGGTATTTTAAAAATATTTACGTCGTTTAAAATAATGAAACAATTAGCAACAGGAGCTCTGGGGGTGATAGTCGGGGTTTGAGTCTGTTGACGATTGATGCTAGCGTGTGATATGCCTTCGTTAAATTTATGTTGTTAAAAAAAAATAGAAATTAGACTAACACGAACTTAGATGTAGCTCGAAGCGTAAACTAACTCGCCTTTTGTTATACTCTTCTCATCCTCTCTTGCATGTCTGTTGTTTGCATGGTATGACAGTGTTTCTTTGAGTTAAGACTGTTTGCATGGTTTGTAAGCGTTCTTATTTTACTTCTTTTCACCTTTCACCACTTTCCTATTCTCTTCGACTGTTTTTCCGACTTGTCGGCAGTGGCCGGCGGATGATGGTGAGTACGAGGGTAATTCAATAAGTATCCGTACTTTTTATTTTCACATATGATAGATTATAAACACATCACTTCTCAACATAGTCTCCCTGTTTCTCAATACACTTAGTCCAGCGATCTACAAGCTTCCTAATGCCATCACAAAAGAATGTTTTTGGCTGTGTGCGTAGCCGGTCATGCACCGCCTCCTTCAGATCATCATCGCCTTGAAATCGCTGACCTCTCAAAGCGTTTTTTAGTGGTTCAAACGTAAAAATCCGAAGGTGCCAGGTCTGGACTGTAAGCGGGATAGTCGAGAACTTCAAATTTAACTTCTTGAAGGCATTTTCTAGTCTGTGCAGCGGTATGAGGGCACGCATTGTCGTATAACAGAATAACACCTTCCGACAATCTCCGTCTCCGTTTTGTGCGAATTGTTTGCTTTAACTCATTCCGAGTTATGTTTTGTTAACACTTGGGATACGCGAGGCCCTATCCTTGAACATTATCTAGAGCGTGGAACTACAGTAACAAATGCATCGTATTTTGACATGCTTCAGAATGAGTTAAAGCAAGCATTTTGCACAAAACGGAGAGGGAGATTGTCGGAAGGTGTTATGCTATTACAATGCGCACCCTCATACCGCTGCACAAACTAGAAAATGCCTCCAAGAACTTAAATTTGAAGTTCTCGACCATCCAGCCTACAGTCCAGACCTGGCACCTTCGGATTTTTACCTGTTTGAACCACTAAAAGATGCTTTGAGAGATCAGCGATTCCAAGGCGATGATGACCTGAAGGAGGCGGTGCATGACTGGCTACGCACACATCCAAAAACATTTTATGATGGCATTAGGAAGCTTGTAGATCGCTGGACAATGTTGAGAAGTGATGTGTTTATAATTTATTAGATGTGAAAATAAAAAGTGCGGATACTTACTGAATTACCCTCGTATTTCTCTCTTTTTCTGAATGAATGTTAACCGACGAATGATGGGTTTTGCTACTTGCTTAACCCCTTATTTTCTTCTTTTAACCCCCTACTCTCTTCTTTCTCTCGGGCTAACCTTAGAGTGGATCTTAGGGTCTTTGTTAGCCTTAGTTTCTGTAGATCTGTTGCTTCCGTAGATTAGATAAATTTGTACCCCTAACGTAGTGGCGAAGTGAGTTTCATTTTTCATTTCTATTTATTTTTATTTTATATAGAGCCTATTTATACTATATTCCCTATTGCCATTTTTAATTTAAACTTTTATTAATTTCAAAAAAGTTGTTTCTCTTAATATTTTGGAGAGGCCTATCAAAATGAAGAGAACTTTTGAAAGTAGATTTCAGAAAAGAAAAAAGCAACAACCGTATCTTGAAACAATTACTGCAACAACAATTACCGAAAGTTGACAGTTACTTCACTGTTATAAAGGAGGGATCTCTGACTCGAGAGAATCAGACAGATCCACAACAACCATAAGCATCCACCTCTTTTACTAGAATAGGTAATACAGACGCGAATGTGACTACTTTATCTGATCGTGTTACAGAGATTGAAGTCCAGACTGAAGACAATAAATACACAAAGTTCAATGGTATTGCAAAAATCAAACCAGATGTTGTTCAAGAGGTCTTTATTCAACAGGTTCTTTTTAATTCAACGAAAGCTAATGGGAAAATATACAATCGGGGATGATTAGTATACTCTCCAACAACCGGTTGTGTTTACCATTTTGTTTGCAAGCTCTTTTCCACATCATCAACCGCACTGGCTAGGGATGAGTTTAATGACTAGCGAAATCCCATTGCAATTCAAAATCATGAGAATTCTGGGGAGCATAGAACTGCTTTCCTTACATATTTGACGAGGATTCGCGGGTTAATCTTGGATTCACACCTAGCTGAACAGATGAAACAGGAACAAGGGTACTGGAGGCATGTATTTGAACGTATTATTGCAGTTGTGCGCACATTAGCAGAACGTAAATTAGCTAGTATTTAGGAGAGGCGATGAAAAGTTTGGGTCGTCGCCACATAACCGAAACTTTCATGGTTTGATAGAACTCATTGCTAAGTTTGAATCATTTCTTTGTAACATTAAGCATTATGGAAGTTGTGGTTCTGGAAAGCCTTCGTATTTGTCTAAAACAACATGCGATGAACTCATCCAGCTTATGGCTAAAAAAGTAATAGAATCTATTTTGGAAGACTTGAGAAAAGCAGGATACTTCAGTTTGTCTGTTGACTCTACATCACATCTTTCACATGTTGATCAACTAACTGTTATTGTCAGATGTGTCACTCGATGATGGTCTTCCCATTGAACACTCTATCTTTCATTGAATTAGAAAAGAACAGTGGTGAAAGTATGGCCAACATGGTGCTGGATTATCTAGTTCAGTGGTAGGTAACCTTTTCTGAAACTGGGTGAATTTGATTTATTGGTAATTTGATAATGGACCAGTGTTCAAAATTGAAATAAAAATACACTTTTCGGGACATTTTAAAATAAAAAACATTCTTCATGTAATAATATTTATTATTTTATATGTATACTATATACTACAATTGACCCGCGGGTCAGAGGTTGCCGACCACTGATCTAGTCAATGATTGCAAAGTTGACTTTGGTTAATGCAGAGGACAGTCGTATGATAATGCAGCGAACATATCGGGGAGGTATAATGGCATGTAGTAGAACTTCTAGAGAAAAATAAGTATGCCACATATATTCCTTGTGCTGGACACTCGCTTAACCTTGTTGGTCGTGCTGCAGTTGATTGCTGCAGAAATAGTAATTTTTTTTTTGTGTTGTGCAACAGTTGTACACATTTTTTTTCTGCCTCAACAAAACGTTGGCAGCTCTTAAATCATATTTAGATTCTGATTCCACAGTACCAAAACGCCTCTCTTACACTTGGTGGGAAGCACATGCAAAGACCACTTCAACCACTACAGTACAGGAATCGTTAACTGACATGTGATAGTTCTGAGATCAGGTGACATTTTTACACAACTGCCCAAATGAAGCAAAATAAATGTACAAGGGGATGCACTAAAACTAGAATTGGTGCTCGCGAGCACGATTTTAAGAACTAGAAGATCACCGTCAGGCTGTCCAAGAGCACAGTGGTGCTCGCGAGCAACAGGTTGGGAACCCCCGCCCTACAGGATGCACAGATAACCCTTAGTACATGTGCAAAGCTTTACGCATTACTTACTCACTTCTTGAAAGACACCCGTGAAAGTTTTGGTGAAATTGAATTAAAAGCAAAAGAGATCCTGCCTGTGGTAGCCTGCAAGTGTGCGAATAAAAGGAAAAGATTGAGAAAAAGAAATCAAGATGGTGATGCACCTAATGCCGATGAAACCCTTTCTTCAAGAGACAAGTTTCGAATTAAAGCTTTTATTCGTATGATGGATGCTCTTGAAACATTTAAATAAGAGACCAAACCTATACGAAAATGTTGCAAGCAACTTTTCCTTTTTGGTTGATGTAGATACTTCGTAAGAACGGCCGAGTAAAGGTGTAAAGCTTCTGGTTAAAGACTATCCTGAAAAAAAATTACTCGGATAAAAGATATTTATGCTACCAGAATCTGTATCAAATCTAAGATAATATTCGGTTGACTTTCCCGAATGTGAACGCAATACTGCGACTTTTTTCGAGCCGAATGGTAACGAATTCCTCAGGTGAAAGGTCATTTTCGCGACTGAAATGAATAAAAAATGAACTACGAACGACAATACTACAAGAAAAGCCGTCTGCCCTAAGCATTTGTGCATAGTGACAAACTTCGTAGTTTATCCTTTGACGACATTATCAATGATTTTGCTATCCAAAAATCTTGAAATAAAACGTTTTAAATAAGCACACCGGACAAAAAATTAGTCACCCCTCTCAGAATGTACCTAATAACGTGTGACGGCGCCTCTGGCCTTGATAACCGCACGAATCCGGCGAGGCAGAGACTCTACGAGGTTGTGCATGTACTGAACATCGATTTGCTGCCACTCGTTCATCAGCCGGTCCCGAAGTTCCGCCAGAGTCCGCGCTTCACTTTCTGTTTCCAGCCTGAACAACACCTTCGACGCATTCAGGATTAAAGGCTTCATTGGACCTGCGATGTACTCGTCGCCTCCCATCATTGGAGAACAAACAAAAACGGGACTCATCGGGCCAAATTACACGTTTCCAATCTGCCGCAGTCCAGTTTTTGTGCCTCTGAGCCCATTTATAACGTGCCAATTTGTGACTTGCTGTTAACAGCGGCCTCTTCCGTGGTACCCTGCTCCAGATGTCCATCGCATGCAGTTCTCGTCGCAATGTCCGTTCGGAAATTGGTCGCTGGAGAACCTCATTGGTTTCTTGGAGCAATTGTTCTCTGGTTTGAAAACGATTTGCAGTTACTAGACGAGAAACATGGCGGCGGCCCCTATTGTCGAGAATTGTTTTCCGGCCACAGTTACGCCGTCGATTGTCAGTTGATTGCGAACTACACCACTCTTTGTAAACTCGCTGGACAGTACGCGTTGACACACCAACAAATTGGGCTACTTCAGACATTTTGTGTCCGTGGGCTCTGCCAAACACGATGGCTCCTTTTTGCCACTGAGTAACGTCTGCCTCACGACCCATTTTGCAGACTATATCCAACACACACTTTGTTCTTCACCACCTCACGAAACAGATCTGATCCTGTGTGCTACGTCACCGCTACTTGTCACTTACCAATGCTACATCAGCGCCCTCTGTGTGACCTTGAACTTCCTACTATCGGTGCTATTTAGGGGTGACTAATTTTTTGTCCAGTGTGCTTACAAATGCGATCCGTTTCCATTAAATAACTGCTGATCTAAACAATTGCTCTACTGTTGCAGTAGAATAAAAGTTTTAATACCAAATTTGAAATCGTACTAAGGTATCTTCATTTGAGGGTATCTCGATCATAATGCAAATTGAATTATTGCAAGATAATTTTTTGTTAGATCATTAGTTTAATTTTTTGTTGCAACCTTTGCCTGCCTCTGTATAATATATGCATGAATTGGAATATTTTTAATTAATAACGCTGTGGGGACTCGTAATCTAAACATAGCTTAGAGTCTCAGCATTTCTAAATCCAGCACTGAGCACCATATATACAGGGTATCCCATAAGTCCGGTCTCGTAGGAAAATTTATTTTAAATTACCAATTTACCAAAGTAATACATTGGAATTAAAACGTTCAAATTGATGTCTTGTTTTGCGACCTTTTTTGTTGCAGGTAGAGTAACGCGCAATGGCTCATATGGAAGTGAGTTAGACTCGTGAAGGAAAGGCCTCGGAGGCCTTTTTCTCAGGAGTCTAACTCACTTCCATATTAGCCATTGCGTTATTCTACCTGCAACAAAAAAAGGTCCAAAACAAGACATTAAAGCAATTTGAGCATTTGTTTTGGTTCTAATGTATTACTTTTGTAAATTTAATTTTAAAAAAATTTCCTTTAAGACCGGACTTACGGGACACCCTTTATATCAGTGATGGGCAACCTAGGCCAGTGAGTGGGCCGCATGAGTGGCCTTCCTTCATCTCATTGGGCCGCAAGATTAAAAATGTGCGTGTGCGCTAAACATGGCCCCACGAATATGCTTAAATACATTTAATACAACCAGAAAATTTCATAAAGAGTTAGAGAAAATTATTATTTATGTATTAATTGAATTGTGATCAACTTCAAACAGTAAAGCAAAAGAAACATTTTTTATGCTTACCTTTTAGGCTTTATGCTTTATGCTTATATGCTTATTAATATGAAGAGATTTTGTTAAATCAAACAAAATTATCAGTAGATTATGGAAATATTAATATAAATTCCAAAATATTCATTCATGTGGACCTGTTAATAAAATGTGTCTCGGGCCGCACTCAGAAACCTGATGGGCCGCAGGTTGCCCATCACTGCTTTATATTGTTCATAAAATTAATTTATAGATTTTAGAAAATAACTGTTTATAGATTTATAATATAGAGAAAGTAATAATTTTTATTTTATCAGGATCATCAATGCTCCACAATAGACACGAATGGAAGCGTGGAAATAGAAGCTGTTTACGATGGAGGACACTATGTCATTGAAACTCCAGGATGCAAAATTCCAAACTTTGAAGCGAGTCCTTCGTCGATGAAAGAATACTTTAAATTGAAAAATAATGTAAGTCGTAGAGCATTTAACAATTTTGTTCGTAAAAATATGTCACGTAGAAAGTAACGAAAGGCCAATATTAGAGGTTATACGAAGCGTTTTGACCAGTTTATTTCTCAATGATTTTATATAAATAAATTATTGTCTGTTATTATTGAGTCAAAAAAACTAATTTTATACTCATCGTTTTGTGAATATTTGCAATTACGAAGGATTGAATTTAAGGAGTAAAACCACATGAAGCGCGTGGATTTGTTTAGAAGCGCGACTCTTTGACCTTTCCTAAAGTCTTCATCAGGTTGAATCAGTTCATAAGGCAGGGGGAATTGGAAATTAGGAACGGGGACAAAAAGAAAAAGTTGAGAAAATGGGATTAAGGAATACGAAAGGTATCAGGAATGGCACTCGAAGTTCATTTCTATACCCGTACTTGTATCAGTTAAACCTCTGAAAAAATTTCGATACCTATTACTCGCACCATTCAGATTATTTCTAACGATACCACTCGAAAAATCTTCCGTACCTATATCTGCTGAAATGTCCACACCTACCCTTATCATGCATTAATTTAAAATAAAACTATTAAAATATTAGTAATTTACGGGGATGGCATACTGCTGTTGGTACAGTATAGAAATAAATGAAGGTATAGGCATATAAGTAAACCTTCAAAGAGGTAGAGGCAGTGCTCGAATTGAGGTGGGATGAAGGGGGATGGCATCACCCTCGTTATATCTAAATAAAATACGCTTTAGCAACAACGTAAAAATTATTGAGTTATACGAAATTGTAAAACTTTAAAACTGTAGTGTGTTCTTGCCGAAAAAATATATTAAATAAATAGAAAATAGATTACATTATTAGCTTGCTAACTTTATAAGCCGATGATATGGTACAAATTGGTACATATTCAATGTCCATATGGTACGCCGGCCCCCTCTATCCTAACCACCCTTACCACCATCCCCCTTGTTACAATTCGACCACTGGGTGTAGGTATAGGTAGAAATAATTTTTTAGGGAAATATAGGTATGGAAATGAATTTCTACCGACCACCAAATGGTAACTTGCCAACGTTTATTGCAAGCATAGGATATGACTTTAACTTTTAATCACATCAACAATAACTGCATCATTGCTGGAGATTTAAACACTGATCTTTCTGAAATAAACTCCAATAATAATAATGCTAACTACTACAACAATCTCGTTACCGCAAATGGCTTTAATTTAACTATAACTAAACCAACAAGAGTAGTGTACGTACACCATAGAAAATTCCACTTTATTAGACCCAATTTGGGTGCGAGCCTCCCTTGACTGTACGTCAGGTATACTCCTATTACATATGGACCACCTATCCATATACACAATGCTAATTAACCATTTACAAATACAGGAGAAAATAAAAATTGACTATAAATCCTACAACTATAATAATAAATTTAAATTTATCAGAGAGGTATCAAGGTTTGACTGGTCGGAAATAATTGAAAGTAGCTGTGAAATAAACAAAATTTCAAACATTCTCAAACACACTAATCATGGCCGTAATTACCTATGAGGTCACCGAGGTCCGGACCTCGGTAATTATTTCCTAAAAAAAAAAAAGAGACTGAACCGTTCTCCGTGCAGCTTTAATAAAAGTATTTTTGCTAACAGGTCCCTTTGTACAGTATTTAATTATAGACAAGGGTTTTGTGTTTAGTGTATAGCTTGGGTTGTGTTTGTAGATGTCATTTTGGTCTGAATTTTGCTCGTCCCGCCGCGCTCGAAAACAATCTGGACCTCACTAATTTCTAAACCCTAGTTACGGCCCTGACACTAATGGATATATTTAATGCTAATTTACCTATAAAGTCGAAATTTTTGTCATGAAATAATTATAAGAATCAGTTGGTCACTCCAGCCCTCATTGTAAGTATAAACCGTAAACGTTCTCCCTATAAATTATGGAAGAGTATCATCAATGAACAAACATAGTCAAGTTATTGTAACAAACTAAATTCACTCATAAAAACCGCAAAAGCGGCCCATTATTGTTCTAAAATTACCAAACTAAAACTTAATCCTAAAAAATTGTGGGATACTTTAAAGGTCAATAAAGAAAAGACAAATCCCGTATCTTTGTTATCACAGGACGGAATTTCCTGCACTGATCCCAAAGATATGGCCAATTTATTAAAAGATTTCTTTTCAAAACTAGGAAGCAACACAGGAGCAGCCATTCCAGACTCAGACAGTCACTATCAACAATATATACCCCAACCCACACTAAATACATTCTTCTTTGAACCAATTCTGCCAAACGAAATCTTGGCCACATTGAAAAACTTAAAAAATAAAAACGCAGCTACCAGTTCAATTCCAGTCAAAATATATAAACTAATATCACATGATATAGCAACTCCACTCAAGACTTATGAGACAATAGTACAAGGTTACCTGAAGAAGATAGCCAGGGTTTGTCTAGTATTCAAATCAGGCAGCTCTGATTCTCCATCCCACTACCGGCCAATCTCCATATACAGTATTACCACCTTTAAGTAAATTATTTGAAAGAATCTTATACAACAGACTAATCAAATTCTTAGCTAAATACGACATCCCAACAGAAACGCAATTTGGATTTAAAGAGGGTCACACTACAGAAGACGCTATGAATATGCTATTACAAAATTAGAAAATAACTACAGTATAAAAACCTAAACTTTAAAAAACGCACTTACTTTTCCACAACCTGTCGAAAGCCTTTAATACGCTCTCACATGATATCTCACTAAATAAATTAAACTCGTATAAAGATGAATTAAACTCGTATAACAAAGGAGAAATATGCTAAATTGGTTTAAGTTGTATCTTTCTAATCGTCACCAGCATGTTAAAGGAAAGGGCATTTCATCAGAATATCCTGTATTGGAAAGTGGGGATCCGCAAGGATCTATCCTTTGATCCTTACTTTTCCTAATGCATGTAAATGATTTTTATATTTTTATCGTTTAACAACATTAACCTGTGTTCAGTATGCAGACGATACAACAATCGCTTCTGTACAGCACGATATCAACTCGCTAATGAATGAAGTGAACAGGCAATTAGAGCAGTAGGATGGGCACAAAATGCCAGAGCGCAGAAATGTTACGTAATGTTTCAAGACTGCCAACCCCTCACCCACCCAGTTGTTGCAAGACTGCCAACCCCTCACCCACCCAGTTGTTGCAAGACTGCCAACCCCTTACCCACCCAGTTGTTGCAAGACTGCCAACCCCTCACCCACCCAGTTGTTGCAAGACTGCCAACCCCTCACCCACCCAGTTGTTGCAAGACTGCCAACCCCTCACCCACCCATTTGTTGCAAGAGTGCCAACCCTCACCCACCCATTTGTTGCAAGAGTGCCAACCCCTCACCCACCCATTTGTTGCAAGAGTGCCAACCCCTCACCCATTTGTTGCAAGAGTGCCAACCCCTCACCCACCCATTTGTTGCAAGTGCAATCCCTCAACCCCCTTTGCAAGAGTGCCAACCCCCACCCCCTTGGTGCCAACCCCACCCTACTTTGTTGCAAAGCCTCTTTGGGGGAGGTGGGAGTGCCTCACCCCCCCAAAGGAGCATACCTAACCAAAGGGAGCCTCTTTGGGGGAGAAGTTGGGAAGGCCTCACCCCCCAATGAGGCAGAAGCGGGGGAACCTCTTTGGGGGAGAAGTTGGGACGGCATCATCCCCCAAAGGGACAGAAAGAGAGAGAGGAAGGTGGAGAGAACCAGAGGTGGGAACCCAGAGAAAGGGTGTTCACTTGGCTGATTGCCAAGCTCATATGGGGATCTTCAGCCACCCGCTGCGCTCTTATAGTGCCCTTAATCAGCCAGTTGGCTGAGTTGCCAGATAGCGCCATGTATTTAATTATTCCTTATATTATTTAGCCACTTGGTTGCTGAGTTACCAGATAGCATTAACTATTAAATTAATCCATATATTAATCAGCCTAGAAGGCTGAGTTGCCAGATAGCAATATGTATTTAATTATTCCTTATAAGCACACCGGACAAAAAATTAGTCACCCCTCTCAGAATGTACCTAATAACGTGTGACGGCGCCTCTGGCCTGATAACCGCACGAATCCGGCGAGTTTAGTATGCGGAGGTACGCCTGCTGGTTCAAATTC
>JAJOZX010001889.1:0-90000 GCA_023014485.1 Bathynomus jamesi | reverse complement strand
TATTAAATCGAAAATTGTAATGCAATACAAAGTGCAGTGATGTTGGACTGGAGACGTCTGGAGACCTTTTTTACTGGTCTCAATCTCGGATGTTTAGGTCTTCGTCTCAGCCATGATGGTTTCAACATCACTGCTGAGTATGTTGATGTTCCTTAAGTGCACGAACACTTATTTCAAGTAGGCAGTTAACTGCTGAAAAATTTCACAAACTATAAATTTGTGAATAAAATTATTAGTAAATTTTACAATTGGGTCATTCCATGTCAGTTCAACGGCGAAAAAAACGTGAACATCACCGATTGTTTTTCGAAAATTGGCACACTTACAGATCTCTGTGAGAAAAACAGAATGACGCTTCAATCAACACTCTAGGACCTAGGTCATATGGTTCCGGAGATATGGCCCTTCGAATTTTGTAAAAAAAAAAAAAGGTAAATTTTTAAGGTCATACCATATTTCAACATGAAATATCTCGGCTCCTATTGCACTTACAGAGACCATTTAAACACTATTTTAAAGCTTTTAAGCAGCTCTACAACTTTGTTTCTATTCATATTTTACCTCGGTGGTAAAAAAAAAAGTTGATCTTATTTTTTACATTTTGACCTTGTGTAGATCATTTGATGTCACAACCGATTTTTTTTCTCCTTTCACCCAATTTTGGGTACACATGTCTACCTTAACCTAAAACAAGATTTTTAGTGTTGGTTAAATTAGTATAGACGCTACAGCCATTTCAGTGGACCATACCCACCTCCATTTTGACCAAGTACCTTTTTCCACCAAACTTTGGAGCACCGTATCTTTGGAACTGTTTGAGCTAGAGTGTTAAGAAAAATACCATTAGATTTTTCTTACTGAGATATATAATGTCTGCTAATTTTCTAAAAAATCGGTAATTATCTAACCTAACCTAACCCACTTATTTGGTCGAATAAGTATCCGGCCCTATTATAAATTTTTTTTTTGTATATTTCAGAGAATTATATAATATAGGTAATTTAAATTACATAATTAATTAATTTATATGGACATTCAAAAGTGTGAAGAACTTCGAACCTGCTATCCTGTTTAAAGGTAAAGCTATGTACGTATATAAGTACCTTATACTAGGCTATAGGTGCTACCCTATAGAATAAGTTCAGTTTTAAGAATTAGATGAGTTTTAATAGAATTACTTTGTTTATTTATTCATTGTGTACAACAGTATGTACCCATGTGAAAATAAGCTTATTTAAACTTTGGGGCAAGGATTCTCTTGGCATCTGTATTTATTCCAATCTGTAAATCAAACTGCACATTTTTTCTTGTTGTAGACCTGTGAAACAAGATCAGTAGGTCCCAAATTTTATTTGTGCTATCTTAGCAAAAATAGCTTTTAACAGGGTTGGATACAATGAATAATTATAATTGTATTTTTAATTAATTGATCCTAATTTCCATTAATTGTAATTGATTCAAAATAAAATAAAAATAAAGGTAATTGTAATTGATTTTTGAGCTATAACTGATGAAATTGATCAATTAATGTAAATTGTTAAAAATTATACCCCTAGACCTGGCAGTCATACATCATCCAAAGAAAATAAACCTTTATAGTTTATTTAGTTATACTTAGACATAGATATATATTTAGATATATAGAATAGATAGTTATATTTGTGTAATTGTAATTGATTCAGATAAAATTAATTGTAATTGCAATTGATCTTGAAATTGTGAAGTACAATACTAACTGTAATTAATTTGAAGAAAAATAAAAAAAATTGTAATTGTTTCAATTTTGTGTAATTGAACCCAACCCTGGCTTTTAAGCTACAAATGTTTTTTTTCTTTTTAGATAAACATGGACTTCAACAGTTTGAATATGGGCAGGTTCTGTTGTGACCCATTTAAAAAACAAAGGAAAAGTGAAAAAAGGCATTCGTGCATTGACTAAAAATTTGATTGATCAAAATCCTGAATTGAAACTAACAAATAATCATAAAGCATGTGCAACCTGTCGAAATATACTAGCAAATCGTCCATCCCCAATGCCTGAATGTGAACCACTTGAAAAATCACCATCCACTTCATCAAGTGCCCCGTCTGAGCTAGAAACTGTTGGAGATGTAGTTGAAATGCAGTATGAGCTTAGTAAATTCAATGCTTCATTGGCCACACTTGATGAGACCCCAATAAAACCATGTAAACTCTCTGACAGCGCTGGTTACGCAAAGAGAAAGTTGAGGAAAGTAGGAGGAGTTGTGAAAAGAAAGCTTGAACTTGCAACTAAACAACCAATTTCATGCAGTGACTCAGATGATACAGAACTGGACATTTTTCAACAACTAAAAGAGAAATTTAATCAAATGGCAAGTCGAAGTGAAAAAACTGACAGTTCTTGCTATCCTACCAAAAAGATGGACACAAGATCAGAGAAGAATTAAAGTGCTCAGATTACATGGCTAGGCAAGCAGAGAGTTTGGTGAGGGAGAAGTGAGTGCTTTCAACAACTAAACCGCGTTTGGGGAAACGCCTGAATAGTGAAACTGCTGCCAAAGTAATTGACTTCTATCATTCGCCAGATGTGAGTAGGCAAATGCCAGGGTTGAAAGACTATGTTTCTGTAAAAGGAGCTGATGGTAGGCGGGAAAGAAAACAAAAATCGCTAATCTTATGCAACCTAAAAGAAGCATTTGAGCTTTTTAAAACAAACCATCCAACAATTAAAATAGGATTTTCAAAATTTGCAGAGCTTCGGCCAAAAGAATGTGTTGCCAGGTGCCAGTGGAATAAAGGAATAGGTTATTTTAATATGAATATTAAGAGGAAAATTGTCTTGAAAATAGCAGACATTATAGATCTCAGTGAGGCAAGTCTAATGGTACTTTTCTCAACACTCTAGCTCAAAGAGTTCCAAAGAAACGGCGCTCCAAAGTTTGTGGAACAGGGTACTTGGTCAAAATGGAGGTAGGTATGGTCCACTGAAATGGCTGTAGCGTCTATACTAACTTAATCAACACTAAAAATCTTGTTCTAGGTTAAGGTTAGGCTGACCATACGTACCGTTTTGAACGGGACAGTACCGTTTGTTTTATATTTCCTGGCCGTCCCGTCGTTTTAATAACAATGTCAATTTTGTCCCGGTTTATGTACTTACTTTTTCATGAGTACAGAATATTACATAACCCCCGTCCCTTTTTTGCCATCCCAATGTCCCGTTTTTGTCTCAAGGAAATATGGTCAGCCTAGTTAAGGTAGACATGTGTACCCAAAATTGGGTGAAAGGAGAAAAAAATCGGTTGTGACATCAAATGACCTACACAAGGTCAAAGGTCAAAAATAAGATCAAATTTTTTGTGACCACTGAGGTAAAATATGAATAGAAACGAAGTTGTAGATCTGCTTAAAAGCTTTAAAATAGTGTTTAAATGGTCTCTGTAAGTGCAATAGGAGCTGAGATATTTCATGTTGAAATATGGTATGACCTTGGAAATTGACTTTTTTTACAAAAATTCGAATGGTCATATCTCCGGAATCATATGACCTAGAGTGTTGAAACACTTGCCATTCTGTTGTTCTCTCCGAGATCTATAAGTGTGCCAATGTTCAAAAAAATCGGTGATGGTCACGTTTTTTCGATCCAAAATTCCGTTGAACTGACATGGAATGACCCAATTGTCACTTGATAACCTCTTTAGAACCCTTATTCCTGAATGTAAAATACAGAGCTTAGGAATTAGGCATTACACAGTATTGAATACTTGCAAAAATTGCATATGGTCTCTGTCTCGAGAACGGTCTCGTGGCCCTTTTTCAAGTCTGGTCTCGGGTGCTTAGGTCTCTTTCTCGGTCTCGGCCATGGTGGTCTCGAACTGGAGCGATAGGGCAGGAAACTGATATAAGATTGTGGCTGGAGGAGCCCAACAGAGAAAAAAGTTTGACAAAGTAAGGAGGATGAGAGGTGAGAAATAAATACAGAATGTTGGGCTTATCTATCTCAAAGGCGATCGGGGATACGAGTTGGGTGCTGTACGATCTGCTGTCATTCAGGATAGAGAAGCTGTAAGCTAGTTCATCAGGGATGTCAGTGGAAGTGGGAGGAAAGCCCAGGGTGGTGGTGAATATTCAAATCTCCTAAAATGGAGATTTCAGCAAAAGGAGAGTGGGATAAAGTGTATTCCACTTAAGAAGCGTGGTAATCAAAGAATTTTGCGTAGTCAGTAGAATTAGGATAAAGGTAGACAGGGCAGATGTATTTATTTTGAGATTAGCATGTAAACCGTAGCCAGAGGGTGTAGAAGTAGGAGGGTTCAAGTTAGCTGATCTTTTTCAGTGTCTCGTCTGACCTGTGAGCAGTCCAGCATGCTCTCAAACGCACACTTCTTCTGTTCTTCACTACACATGCATGCATTTTACACACTACACAATCTTTTCAAGATTTATAAAAAAAAATCCATTGTAAGCCTCGAAGACCTTGATTTCGGCTCTCTCCTTATATAGGGGTCCATTTTTGCGAGTAGTCGCCGTTGGCCCCTCCCTCCTGCATAGAAAAAATGAAGAATTAAATGTGGTGTCGTATGCGTATTGTACGAAATTTAACGTGGTTGAGAGATGAAAACGTTGACGTGAATGCGAAACAGTAATGGCCCAAGAATATATCCTTGTGGGACCCCGGTAGTTAGCATCGCCTTATCGGATAAACTTTTTCATCTAATATATTGATGACGATTTGTCATATACGATTTGAACCAGTCAAAGATATTTCCTCTTATTCTGTATGTGTGAAGTTTATTCAGTAAGATTTCATGCAAAGTGCATCGGATATTTTTCAACAATTCGAAAAAGACCAAGACATTGTTCTTTTTACTCTACTGTAGGTTCTGATAAACATTTTCAAATAGCATGTTTATGGCATCTTCCGTTGTATGCCCACTTCGAAACCCAAATTGTGTTTGTTAAAATATCGTATTTGATTAAGAATTTAGTAAGTTTATTGTACACAGTTTTTTTTTTTTCAAATATTTCGCTTAAAGTTGGCAATACAGAAATGGGGCGATAATTGGATGGAGTGTTTGAGTTTCCCCACTTAAATATAGGGCATACTCTGGCTTCCTTTAGACTGTCAGGGAATATACCTAGCGTCACTGAGTCACTCGCTAGTTTATTTCATCTGTCAGATTGCAATTTCATCCGATACTAAATTTTATATTTTTAGTAAGATCGTACTGATGTCAGGCTCTTTATTTTTCAGATTATTTCATTTCTAAAGAGATCCCGTTTGGTCGGATTAGATCAAAGAAAAATGCGTTTGGAGTGGGTTGTGGCATATATTGTCGGTGATGAGTGTTAGTATTTGGAGTCGAGGCTGCAGTATTGGAGCCTGTATTTGCAAAGAAATTGTTTAATAACTTGGCTATATCTTTGGGATCGCTGTGAGAATTTTCTCCTTGTGTAAAGGAGAACAAGGGATTTTTTTTTACCTTTTTGTGTTGATTAAATCCTTCAGTGTGTTCCATAGTTTTTTTAGGATTGCAGTTTTGTTCACTTTTGAACAAAAGTGATCTGCTTTCGCTCTTTTAAGGACTGCATTAAGTCTGTTACAGCAATTGTGTTTGTCTGTTTGGTGCAGTGATGTAGTCGAGACCATCATGGCGGAGACCGAAACCGAGACAGAAACATATGCATCCGAAACCGAGACATATGCAATTTTTGCATTTATTCAATATTGTGTAATGCCTGACTCTTAAGCTTTGTATTTCACAGTCAAGAATAAAGCGTCTAAAGAGGTTGTCAATTGATAGTTGCAAAATTTACTCATAATTTATTCACAAATTCATAGTTTGTGACATTTTTCAGCAGTTAACTGCCTACTTAAAACAGGATGCGTGTTCGTTGCACTTGAGGAACATCAACATACTCAGCAGTGATGTAGTCGAGACCAAGACCTAAGCACCGAGACAGACTCAGTCTCGTCTTACATCACTGGTTCGGTGATAATATCAGTTTTCCATAATCTAAGAATATGTTTGCATTTCATACTCACAATGAGTGCTGTGGATAATTCATTGGTTGTTTTATTTAGTTTTAGATATTACTTTTGATTTCAGAGAAAAGTTTGTTTTGAATATATCCATTAATGTGTTAGAGAATGCTTAAAATTTTGTTGTAATGTTATTGTTATTTTCGGTTATTCTAGACCAGTCAAAAGCTGTTATTATCCACTAAGGAATTTTAGTTTATTATTATAGCTGTAAAATCTGTAGTCAACTTTTATATTGTCCTGTGCGCAGAAATGGGTGATGAGCATGGTGTACGTAGGTAAGTGCAGTCAAACGGGAACCGTATCTCGATTTGATTTAGCAGAGTCGAATTTCTAATGTCATTGTGAAGTTCAGTTGGCTTTATAATAGCTAATTTAAAACCACGTGTAGTCTTGATGCTGTGAAAGAAGTTTGCGTTATTATTTGAATGTTCTTTTGTGAGAGAAATATTTAAGTCTCCTGCAGTGACACAATTGTTACCGATATGATTGGAAGTTATTCAAATTTAATAAACATTTGTCATAAAAGTTGGTACATTACCTGATGGTGGTCGGTAGATGCTAAAATTGAGTATTTGATGCTATGAATATACGTTCTTATCGTTTATGCTTATCAGTTCTTCGATACATTTACTCTTAGAGTTTGAGTATACAAATATACTTACACCTTATACCCCTCTGTTGTTAGTCCTACATACTGTATATAGCGAGTGTTGTTTGTGCCTGATATTAAAAGTAGGCCTATATCGTCTTCAATTGATGATGTCAGGACGAAAATTGGTCGAATTTTCATATGAGAATATTGTTATGACCTTGTTGTAATAAAAATTATATAGCCTATATTTAATTTCGGACCAATTCTCACTAAATTACACATCAACTAACTACGATGCTGGAGTCATATTGTAGTGTCATATTATTTTCAAAACTGGCGAATCCTGCAAGATATATAAAAAAGTTGCCAATTGCCTGATAGTAACGTTCTTATTTTTCTTTATTAAAGGTTGGCTGTGAACTTCTTTGGAGAAACCACTTATTATAAATTAGTATTACGTAAGCTTTGTATACAGTATATATACAGTGTGCGGCATAAGTTGCTTTACCGAGAATAATGAAATCACCTTGCGAAGAATAATCTTTATTATTTATTACAGAAATTGTTCAAAGTGTCCTCCATCACGTTCAGTACACACGTTATATCTTTGAACCACTGAACAACAAATAGCACGACACATTTCTTTGTTATTATTCAACGTCTCGAACTCTTGGTGTATTAGTCTTCATGTGATCGAAGTTCCGAGTTTCTGGCCGTAGATTCTATCTTTGATTATATTTATATCTCACATTGAATAATCACATCACATTGATTATTCAATGTGGGGTATAATCAAAGATAGAGTCTACGACCAGATACCGTGGGACTTCGATCACATGAAGACTGATACCCGAAGAGTTCGAGACGTTGAATAATAACAAAGAACTGTGCTGCCCGATTTGTTGTTCAGTGGTTCAAAGATGCAACGTGTGTATTGAACATGATGGAGGACACTTTGAATAATTTCTGTAATAAATAGTAAATATTGTTCTTCGCAAGGTGATTTCATTGTTTTCGGTAAAGCGACTTCTGCCGCACCCTGTGTATATATATACTTCATAAGTAAAGCATATATATCCCCCCAACTGTGGCCACCTTGTCCTGGTGGGTTGGCTCCCGTGTTGACCCAGTGGGCTACGCTGGCGGGGGCTTAGCCCCTGGAAGGGTCACCCATGCCGGACAGGCTACTGGGGAGACGGGCTAAGTGCCACTAAAGTCTTTGGCACCCAGTACGGGTCTCCAGTGCTGTCCTCCGGAGGTGACGCCCTTAGGGTGTCACTGTGTTGGATGGTTGGGTGTCCGGGCCGGAGGGCTGGGGTCTTTGCGCCATTTGGGGGCAAACTTTCCCATCACGGGGCCCCGTTTTTAAACCGACGGTGTGTTCCCTGGGGACGAGGTACCCCGCCCCTGGCGGTTTGCGCTCGGGTCTCCCTTTCTCACCGGTAGGCAGTTTCTCGCGGCCCCTGGGTCCGTTTTTTTCAATCTAATAACGTATGGATACTTCGACTTCTTGCCCTAGAACTCGGGTGGTGGGCGACCAGGCCCCCGAGTCCTCTACCACTGGCAGACTACGTTGTGAGTGGGTCGCCCCTCCTCTGGCTACGAAACACTCGCATTCTCCTCCCTTGTCACCGACCGCAACCTGTACCTCGACCATGCCTTTGGACACACCTCCTCTAGAGCAGGGGTCCCACCCCAGCTCCCTTCAGCCAGCTATGGGCAAGACAACAGGGTCCATGAAATCCTCGCCCCGGAAACCAGGCCTCTCGCTCTCTCCGTATGCTCCTTTCACCCGTCATCGACCCGCCTTTCCACGGAGAGAGCCCCGTGACGGACGGGGAAGTCGGCGCCCACGTCCGTCTTATCGACCACCAGATGTTCCAGTCCACTTCGAACCAACAGCTTCCCTATCCTTACCCAGTATTCACAAATTTTTAGTTATTCGCCCTACTTCTGTGTCCCTACCGTCCAACTCTGAAAGGACATTTCAGGCGATCCGCACGCGCAGCAACTCTAGCCGTTATGACGTCCGACCACAGAAGGACAGTTCTCTCCTTTTAAAATCGCGAACAGCGGCAGAAACGAATACCCTACTCTCCCTCACAGAAGTCCTCGGATGCTCGGTGACCGTTTCCCTTCACCCTCCCCTGAACCAGAGTCAGGGCGCTATCTTCGCTACTCGCTTATTGACGATACCCGAGAACGAGTTATTAGAAGACCTCACACCCAAGGGTATCATTAAGGTTCATAGATTCACGTCTTGTCAAGGAGGTGCCTCCTCCTCACGTTCAACACCCTAGTCCCCTCCCGGTCGTGTTGTGTGGGGCATGGGAGACCGCGCGTCATGCGAGTTCTCGGTCCGCCCATACATTCCAGACCCGACCCGTTGCTTTAATTGCAATAAGGTTGAGCACGTCAGTTCGGTATGCCAACAGCCACAACAACTGTGCGTACGTTGCGGGGACATCGCCCACCCAGAACGATGTCTCAACTCGCCTAAATGCTCAAACTGCTCCGGCATACATCCTCCTTCGTCTCGTGAATGTATTTTAAGTTTGAGGAGGAGGTCCGGGCCCTGCGGGTGACGGACTTTATCAGCCTCCGAGAGGCGCGAGACAGGGTGCGGAGTCGGGAGGTGAGGCCGGGGGTCTCGTATGCTGCAGCCCTCGGCTCAGTTCCATCGACTCGCCGTCCGGATCCACCACTCAAACCCCCATCGACTACTAATCCCCCTTCCCGATCGGGTCCCACGCCGGACCCGGCAGCCGCCTGTCCCCCAACCATGCCTACCCGCCATGAATCTCCAAAGCTACACACTTCCCAGACCTCTGGAATCGGGACTCTCGGTTCCCGTCTCCTAGGAACCCCGCTTTCACCGCACTCCGAGAGCACACCCAAACCTAACGCCCTGTGTAAATCAACGAGGCGGAGACGCCGGAGTGAGTCTTCAGCCGCCTCCTTTTCTCCAAAATCTAAAGAGAACTCGAGCACCTACACCCTTAACCTCGCCTACGATGACCCACTCACCCTCCCACTCACCCCTGCAGAAGTTGGCAGTCGTTGTTGACGTGCACGAGCCACCACCTAGGGGCAGATCACCCCACATCCAAGGATCCAGTGGACGCGGCACTGGCACGCCTACATGGTGTGAGCAGAGTACCCTCGGCCGCACTCTCGAGCCTCATGGATCTACCCTTACCCCCTGGTGCCATCTTCTCCACCCCACCACGGGAGCACCCTGGCTCATCCCCTTATAACCGCACTGACCCTGCCTCTCTCGTACCTCCGGTTCTTCCCTCATCGGCCACCCAGACTTTGTCCTCTCCCCCACCCGCCCAGTTTTACTGGTACCCCCTGTCGTCACCCCGAGTGTCCTGGGAAACCACAGACAGGGAGGTGCCAATTTGGACAACGGAACCCTCCCACTGAACCCTGCGTAGAGACTCCTCACCCTCTGAGCCCGCGACGGTCCCCGGGTTGCCGCAATCCACGTCTCCGGTCCCGTTCGGTCGACTCGGATCCACAGTCCCCGAAGGGGTTGGCAGGTCCGCCGATTCCCTCCTTGGTGAACGGCACGTGACCCGACAGGCCCCCCGACTTACCCCCCGGCATCGTGGACCTAGATCTCCATCCACAGTCTAACTCCCTAACACCTTCACCCTCTCCACTTCTCTCGTCCAACAATGAACCCTCCGAAAGCGACGATCCTACAATAGAACTGTAGGGGAATCTTCGTAAATTACGAAGGCCTAAATTCTCTGATTGTCTCTGCTCGTCCGGTATGTGTCTGTCTCCAGGAGCTAATCCTGGGGACCAGATCGATGCCCTGCCCTACCGGATATTCTAGCACTACATCTCCGTCTCCTACCTGCACACGAAGGGGGCTGCCATCCTCGTCCATCGGACAGTCCCCTTTCACAACCTCCCTATTAGATCCCCGTTACAGGTGGTTGCTGCCAGAATTTTCCTGGACAAGCAATACACAGTCTGCTCGATCTACCTCCCCCCTCACTCCCAAGTTTCCCGCGACCCTGATTACCCTCATGGCTGAACTCCTTCGAGTGCCTCAACGACGGCTCTCCCACACACTACCACGCCACCAGATGCACCCCGTCCTCTATAGATCTATCGTTCATCTCGATGGACGGCCTCCTGGACTTCACCTGGCAAGTGCTTGGGGATGACCACGGCAGTGACCACTTCCCTGTTTGCCTCACACTAAATCGGCACGATCAGACTGTTCGGGTACCAGAGAAGTGGATAACGGCCAGAGCTAATTGGCCACTTTTCCGGGACAACACCCACACGTTGTACGACGGCCCACTTTCCATCCTTCGATGAATGCATTGCGTACTTTTTGGCGACTGTTATCGCAGCTGCAAGCACCAGCATTCCACGATCTTCTGCCTACCCCCGAGCCCGACGAGTACCCTGGTGGAATCCAGAGTGCGTCGAGGCCACTCGTGCCAAGAAGAGGGCTACCCGACGGTTTTATCGTACGCGAACCCCTACCCATCGCATGGAGATGCAGCGGGCCAGAGCCGTTGCTCGCCGTGCGATGAAGAAAGCGCACCGAGCTTCCTGGCGTACCTTTGTGTCAGGTATCACCACCTCCACACCATCGGGTACCATCTGGAAGAAGGTACGGAGTGTCGAGCCCCCTCCCGTCCTCCGGTCCTCCGAACTAATGACGGGCTTCTCTATAAACCTACGTCAATGGCGAATCTTCTAGCATATACCTTCACTCCCGTCTCCATAGACAGCCCCCACGCGCTGGCACCCCCTAACAAGAACTGCTCACCGTCCCTCGACAACTACAATCGGCTGTTCACCATGCGAGAGCTACAAGCGGCACTGGCCTCTAGACGGTCTCCTTCCCCTGTTCCTCCCTGATCTCTACAAGCGTATATGGATTGAGGGCATTTTCCCCTTTCGGTGGAAAGAGGCCCCCGTAATAACAATCCCCAAACCCGGCAAAGACGCCCTTGACCCCACTAATTATAGACTAATCGCATTAGCATGCTGTGCCTGTAAAATCTTGGAGAAAATGATCGCCGCGCTACTCCCCTTGAAAACACTGACTCCCTCCCGGCTACCTAGTCTAGCATTAGACAGTTCCGCTCCACTACAGACTCCTGCTCCTCAGCCGAGATATGCAGAACGCCTTCATCTAGGGGACAGTTTGTCCTGTCCACTTTCTTCGACATCCAGAAGGCCTGCGACACCATCCATCGACGTACAGGGTGATTCATGTCTTACCACTGTAATGGTGAATAAAAAATGACTACAAACCACAGTAACCTGTGATGTCTTTTATTTGAGGTTATTTTTACACAGTTACACATTGGAAATTAACAGTGGAAATTCTTTCTTTTAAATCATTGACATTACGAGGTTTTGTTGCATATACCCTATCCTTGACCATACCCCGTATTTTCACAAATCAACAATCTAAACACAAAAAATATTTCACCATTACAGTGGTAACAGACTTATGAATCACCCGATATAATCCTCAGTGAGCTCCAAAATTTGGGTTTCGTCGGAGCCCTGCCGACCTTCATCAGGGGCTTCCTCTCCTCCTGGACCTTTCAAGTACGGGTGGGCGCAGTCCTCTCTGACAACTTTGAGCAAGAGGACGGGTCCCACAAGGAAGCATCCTCAGTGTCATATGCTTTTCACTGGTAAAGAAGACAGTAGGAAAATCCCTTCCACCCACCGTCCGTTCCTCCATCGACGCAGGCAACCTTGCGATATCGTTCGCGGGGCGTGAACTGTCCGTCGTCCAACGACAAATTCAGCTCGCCATCCATCGGGTGGAGAGGTGGGCGACATCAGTTGATTTCCGCCTATCCACCTCTAAAACCAAAAGTATGGTCTTCAGCAGAAGATCCACAACCATACCTGACCCCTCGGTCACGCTATACGGCGAGCCCCTCGAAGTGGTGCCCACCGCCCGTTTTAGTTTCTGGGAATGACCTTCGACCGACGGCTCAACTGGGTTCCTCACCTCAGGCACCTGAAACACGCTCCAGCATCCCCTCCTTGACCACCTTTCCCACACCACGTGGGGCGCTGACCGACGCTCGCTCCTCCGTCTTTAGACCTCCGTGGTCCCGTCAAAGCTGGACTATTGGAGTATTGTATATAGGTCTGCCTCTAGCACTTCCCTCTGAATCTTGGACCCGGTACTTAACAGGGGCCTCCGCCTCTCCACCGGTGCCTTCCGATCCTCCCCAGCTTCCAGCCTCCAAGCAGACTGTAACTACCTCCCTCTCACCCACCGACTGGGTCTGCTCCTCATGCGGACCTACCTTCGCGCGCAGAGGCTGCCCTCGTCACTTCTGTGCGCTGCGATTTTAGAACCTCCTCCCCATGGTCAGAGCTGGCACTTCTCCGCAGCGGTCCGCTCTTTCCTTGATTTTTCCAACATGCCCCCTCCTTCAGTCACCCCCATCTCGTATCATATCCATCCTCCCTGGCTCCTCACCCCTATCACGTTTTGCAGGGACTATGTGCCCTGCCGAAAGTACTACGACCGCTACAGTATACAAGTCGCTCTTCCAGAAGCATGTAACCCGACACCTGGACGCTGTTCCCATCTATACGGATGGTTCCTGATCAGAGGATGGTGCGGCTGCCTCAGCTGTGATGGTGACCCAGCCGCTCTCTAGAGCCGTTCCCCTTCCCCGTGAGGTATCTGTCTTTTCAGCAGAACTTTTCGCTATTCTGGAAGCCCTCAACATTATAAGCACCCACTCCGCCAACTCCTCCTATGTCATCTACTCAGATTCCCAAAGCACACTGCTCTCCCTTGAAAAATTTAATTCCCCTCACCCACTTGTCCGCACCATCCAACAAACCTTCCAGTCCTTAACGGCATCCCAGCACAAGACGGTCACCTTATGCTGGGTCCCAGCACATGTTGGTATCCTGGGTAATGAGGAGGCGGACTGTAAGGCGAAATCCGCTTGCTCATTGACATTCTCCACCCGGCCCCTCCCTTTCACAGATTTTTTCCCCGACTCTCCGCTCTCACTTCCATTCCATTTGGCAACGGGATTGGGACCAGGCTATAAACAACAAGCTCCAGCGGATAAAACCACACCTTGGATATTGGGCTTCCTCGTTCCATAGGTCCCGTCATAAAGAAGTGGTTCTAGCCCGTCTCCGCCTAGGGCACGCACGGTCACCTTATGGCTAAATTGCCAGCCCCGCTCTGCCCCACCTGCCATACCCCCATCACCGTCGTCCCTCCTGATCGAATGCCCGAATCTGTCTGACCTCCGCCACAGCTGTTTCCCCTACCTGTCTCGCATCCCCACGTCCGAACCTCTCCAGTCCATACTCGCTGAAGGCCCCCACTTCTCAGCGGAAGCAATTTTCTCATACCTCATCCACTCTCAACTACTTCACCGCATCTAAACTAATACCCCCCCTCCCCATATTCAATAACTGAACCTTCTCATTCCCTCACTCATACTCCCATTCCAGCGACAGTACGTACCCACCCTCTGTCTCGCCGAGCTATGTACCACTCTAGGTACAAATCAGCGGTTAAGTAATTAAATAATATATATAATGTGTGTGTATATATATATATATATATAATATATATATCTATATCTATATCAGGTCATCCCATAAGTAATGTCGTTTTTTACGATAGATTAAGTTTAAATTAGTCCTTCTCGGTTTAAGCATAAATTTTCCGGTTCAATGAAACCCCCTGTTTTTATTCAATTGACAGTAATTTTAATTAAAGACCTCATCGTCCAACCGTCAAATTCAAAATACTGTAACATTTAATAACATCTGTTGCGTTGCTTCCCACTGTATTATTTCTGTTGTGATTAATTATACTACTTTTATACACGTTTTATGCTAATTGTAAGTCGTTTCATATTTGCATCCACCGTTTCATTTTATTAGCATTTATTTCCAGTTCGGTTTATCTTGCATTTATTTCATTTTGCATCTTCTATTTTCTTTAATCCTTTTTTTCTCGCCCTTTTCCAATCCCCGTTCATCACTTTCCACCCCACCGTGCCCGATAAATTTACCATTTATTTCTCTTCGTATTTATTCCCACTCGATGAAGACATTAGAATAAATAGGTCGAAAGCTCGTTTCTAAATAAATGCATTAACTATTTTTTTGTGGCTGTATTCCCCGTCTACTTCCCCTTTCATAGGTAAAGTGTAAACTCAAAGGTTCTGATATAACGTCCTCCAAAGGGAACACCTTATATTTTTTCCCTGAAAAAATTAAGTTGCACGGTGTCACCACATCGTTCGCGAAGAATTTCGTTAAGTGTTGTTACCAGTCAATTGAAAGAGTCACTCAACGGAGAGATAGTTACGACGATAACTGTGACCGACGTTGGAAGTAAGTCGGTCTCGTTTCTTTATCATGATTTTCAAATCTTTTTACTTTAAACGGGTGGTAATTGAAGACTGGAACAATTACTGTTAATTTTCTTTTTGTAGGTTGGGTAACAAATGTGTCTCAATCAAGAGAAATAAAACTACTATATTAAAGTATGACGCCATAGCTGTATACTGTAAATCACCGAAAGTATTTTACGCAAATGTACACCACTTGATACAAAAGAACAATTATGATAGCGTGAAGAACAGTAGTGTTCAACGTGAAATAGATGATATAAAACCACTAACGAATTCATCAAACCAGCTTAGTGTTATAATTTTTGGCACTGATTCAGTATCTCGCTTAAACTTTTTGAGAACTAGTCCTAAAGTGTATCAGTATTTGACTAAAGATTTGAAGGCATTTGAATTTAAAGGACTCAATAAAGTAGGAGATAACACCCTTCCCAATTTAATGCCTATTTTAACTGGCTACTCTAAAAAAGAAGTTGTCTCTCAAAAGTGTTACACTGACAGGACAGGAGCGAAAGGGGAAAAGGCGAAGAAATGGGATGACTGTTATTTTGCCTGGAAAGACTTCAAAAGAAGAGGATACGTGACAGCATTCGTGGAGGTATATAAAGTTTTTCTTTCTACGCACATTAATTCCATCATTTTTCCCAAAAAAGTGTTTGTGATTGTCGAATTTGGATCATGAGTTAAAGGTATACCGGTGTGTAAAATTGGACTGGTATTTCATTTGCAATTTTAATATACCCTCGATCGGGTACCCTTAAAGATTTGTGTAAGACGACCTATAATAAGGTTGAAATGAATTATGTTAGGTTTAACGTCGTCCTTTTGCCTCTTCTGAAAGACAATGCAATGTATCGTCACTGTACAAAGTAGTTTAAAACTAAAAAAAAATCTTATTTTTAATCATGTAAGGTTTATACTGTCATATTTTGAGATTACTTTTTGTTACAATTGGTGATCGAGAGTAAAGTATTTGAATTATAGAATATAGCATTTAAATTTCTGTACATAATGAAAGCGTTTATAGATGTAAATAATCATTCAAGAGGAACAGAAACTGGCACAGCGATCAGGCTAACCAATGCGTCCCATTGCACTCTCTTGTATTATTGTTATTATTACCAGCATCATCGGGGGTTTGAACTGCCGACCTCGGTGTCTTCACCTCGCTTATAAGGAAAAGGTGTTACTCTCTGAGCTACGGACGTTGTCTATTGATGTAAAACTTTTTTTTTCCAAAATTGAAGGTGACGTGTTTTTCGGCAAGTAAACTTTTTCCGTTATCTATACTATAAAAAGGCAGTCCTGTCCGTCCGTCGTGAGTGTTCATTTATTAGGTCAGTTAAACTATAGAAAAAAACGCAGTAATGAAAATCTGAAGCTTCACATCCGAACCCATTGTATCAAGATTTGTGAAGCTTAAGATTTTCATGGCTGCGTTCTTTTCTATAGTTTTATTGACCGAATAATTGATCCTACCCGAGTAATTGGGGGGCCGCAGGCCCCAGCACTGCAAGTCTAGCTAAATGGGTCCGTAGGTCCCACTTTTGCCAGTTATTATAAAATACTCGCGTTTGTGGATTCTGCTTTTGAAAAGGCATCAGTTTTTTAACTAGGAATTTTATCAGATTTTAGGTCCTTTTATGGGGGTTACCCGACTTTACGGCTTTCTTGTAGTTAACCCTTTCGATTTCGACAACTATGGTACGACCGTACGAGGAAAATTTTCGTGAGCACAAGTATAGAAAATACTACCTTTCAGCTTTATTTTTTATGTAATAACTGGCCGAAACTATCCGCATACGCAATTGGAGGCGGGTAACCCTATTTCTTTTGCAGGTACTCGTCGGTAAAAAATTTTCCTAGTGGCTAAGAATATTATAGTACGCCCCTGAAAGTATTCGTACTGCGTATGTTTTTGTTAAGTAATATAAAATTGTAAAGTTCTGTCATATTACTTACTCCCTCCCTAAATTTAATTTAAAATTAATTTTCCTATGAGACCGGACTTATGGGACACCCTGTATACAGGGTGGGCGGAAAGTAGCTCCCTATTTTGGATTGGTAAAAAAATACGTATATTATCCATTTATTTCAGAAGAAATAATATGAAAAGGTAGGCATACATGGTAGGTTTTCTCTAAAATTCAATGTGGGCTCCAACTCTTTCCACCAGCTTCTGGAGCCGCCCAGGAATGGCGTCCACTGACTTTAGCAGGAACTCCGGCGGGATGGAGGACATGACTTCCCGAATTCGGTCCTCCAGTTCTTCCAATGTCCTCGGTTTGGTGCGGTAGACTTCTTCCTTTACCCATCCCCAAAGAAAGAAGTCGCACGGTGTCAAGTCGGGGCTCCTGGCTGGCGATTGATGTGGACCACGACGACCCATCCAACGCCCAGGGAAGTGGGCATCCAGCCCTTCTGCGCAACACCATGAATGCTGAGCGGTACCTTGCTATGTTGCGAAACGAGGTCTGGCCGGTTGTCAGCACATGGGAGAACATCGACGATCTGATATTTATGCAAGATGGCGCCCCACCGCACTTCGCTCTTGTTGTCCGTGAGTGGCTGGATGCCCACTTCCCTGGGCGTTGGATGGGTCGTCGTGGTCCACATCAATGGCCAGCCAGGAGCCCCGACTTGACACCGTGCGACTTCTTTCTTTGGGGGTGGGTAAAGGAAGAAGTCTACCGCACCAAACCGAGGACATTGGAAGAACTGGAGGACCGAATTCGGGAAGTCATGTCCTCCATCCCGCCGGAGTTCCTGCTAAAGTCAGTGGACGCCATTCCTGGGCGGCTCCAGAAGCTGGTGGAAAGAGTTGGAGCCCACATTGAATTTTAGAGAAAACCTACCATGTATGCCTACCTTTTCATATTATTTCTTCTGAAATAAATGGATAATATACGTATTTTTTTACCAATCCAAAATAGGGAGCTACTTTCCGCCCACCCTGTACAAAGTTATAATGAGTAATTTTTTCTGAAAAGCTCTTTTTAATGACCAGTGTGCCGTCATATTCTCAGTGATACCCATAGTCTCTAAACTTTCCTGATACAAAAAGTGTAAGTTTGAAATAAGGTTTTATTAATGTAATTTGATGATAAACTGAAAACTATATCTTTCTTACTTACTTACTTAACCCCTTATTCTCTTCTTTTAACCCCCTACTCTCTTCTTTCTCTCGGGCTAAGCTTAGAGTGGATCTTAGGGTCTTTGTTAGCCTGAGCTTCTGTAGATCTGTAAATCCTGAAGTATAATTAGAACGCATTCACGAAAGGAATGAAAGCCTATTCCTGAATTCCTCACAAATGATTATTTACGAAATATAAGTCCACGAGTGACGCGTTCGTGCAAACCTGAGATTAGTCGAAGAAGGGTTGAAATAGGTGGTGTGGATTTTCATGGCACGATCTGAGGAAGCGGAATTGGATTGAACGGAATAATAATAAGAATAAATGAGAAGGTCCATTAGCTGGAACAGCGCTCAGGTGAATTAATACGGCCCATTGCGTTAATTCATGCATTATTATTATTATTACCACCAGCACCATAGGGAGTCGAACCCCCTCGAAATCTGTGTCGTCACTTCGTTTGTAGGGAAACGGTGTTACCCACTAAGTTACAGGCGCTGACATTGAATAGAATGAGGTCGAACAGGACTTGATTGAAATCGCTCTAACCAGAATTATAAGAATCGAAATAATGCCGAACGGAAAAATATAGAATTTGATTTATTTCCTGCAACGCGTTTATTTAATTAAAACAATATGTTAGGTTGTAATTGTCGAGCCCAGAGAGTTGGTACTCCTCTTTTGTTCGTAAAGGATGTTTGTTCTTAACAATTTCAGCTGCCAGTAAGTGAAATGTGTGGACCAAAAAACTATGCACATTTCTTGAAGGAAAATTTTATCGACATCCTTTAACCTAATCTAACCTAACCCAACCTAACCTAACCAAATCAAATCAATCAAATCTAACCTAACTCCCCCCCCCCCCCCCCCCCCCCCAAAAAAAAACTTGCCTCCAAAATGTCACGTGGTAAGATTTTGGTGCATAGCTATATCATCAGTTTTTGTTCTGCTGCGACTCCTTTTGCAGTTTAAGCTAGATACCCATTTTTTCAGAAAATAGTAATTAAAATTTGAATTTTCATCTCTTATTATAGCATTTAATACTGTGGAGGTATGAGTAAAATTTATTCAGTGGAATTTATTGTCGGCCCTACTCCTTGTTCATCGAAATTAATGGAAGCCATTTCTTGCTGTTGGTCTATAGTGCAGCGGGAGAAGAGGATAAGCGACAAAATCGGCAAAATGCTTTTTCTGTCGCTTATTTTCTTTTCCCGCTGCATTACTCAATTATATAAACGATAATTACTGTATATAAATAGTGATGCATCCTTGTAGATTGTAATTTATGAATAATTTGCATGCATTCAGACAACAGGAAATGAACTCGTCATTCATATATGTTCATCATTACAGGACGAGCCAAATATAGGAGCATTTCACTACCGGCTTTCAGGTTTTTTAGAACCACCTACAGATCATTATGGAAGAACTTTTTTTTTAGCCTCGCAAAAGCTGATTGCCGGAAAAACTCCGGGTACAAAATTTTGTCAAGGAAGTAGACTGAGTCTTCAGGTACGATATATATATATATATGTCAACTTTGATTTTGCTTCCGCCCGTATTGTTCATTCTGACAGAGGTCAAGCTTGTCACTCCACCGTACACCTCCCGTTTAACGTGGAATCCGAACAATGCCCCACCAGCAGCCCAGCATCTTAACCACTAGGCTACCCATAGTACCAATTCTTTTGTGTGTGCTGTAATTTAGTTTCTTTTAAGCCTTATCTATTCATATACTGTACAGTACTCTGAAATGAGCGTCCGAAATGCAGTAAAATAATTAAATAAGGTGACAGGTATGGCACAGTTCGGAAAAAGAAGTGACGAAATGCGAAAGTATAACTCTTGTGCGTCCAGGCGTGTTTTACTTGTTAAGACTCCTCCCCCGAAGCACTGGGTTGCTGAAATATATGACAGGTTATGTTAACTTCTACCTCGCCTAAGTGTTGTGGTAATACTTGCGACTCGTATTCAACAGGTCCCGAGCTGGAATCCTGGTCGGGGTAATTTTGTTATATAAAGATCCGCGTGCTCATGCGTATCATTACACACAAGTAGTATAGTCGCAAAAGGTTAGAGTGCAGGAATGTTGCAAGAGAATGATCAATGTTGCAAAGGGGGGTGGGGGTACGCAACAACTCAATGTTGCAAAGGGGGTGGGGGGATGCTGCAGGTGCAACAAGGGGTCATGAAACTTGGAGGCGGCGTTATCCCCCAAGAGAAAGACAGGAAAAGGAGAGAAAGGAAGAGAGGTGTTCACCTGGCTCCTGCCAAGTGCATAATAAGGCTTCAGCCGAGTGGCCGTTGTCTTTTAGGCCCCTAATCAGCCAGTTGGCTTAGAAGGAGCCAAGGGGGTGGAGGGGTACACTGAAGGGGGGCGAAGGAAGGATGACCTCCCCCCAAAGGGGCTGCCTTAGCCTAAGAGTGAAAGGATAGACGGAGGAGGACTTTGGGGGGACAAGGTGGGATGTCCTAACCCCCCAAAGGGAAACTAAGCTAAGTCTTAACCTAAGAAGGGAAGGAGAGAGTTCTTTATTCAACAGCTGTCATCATCAAACTACCAGCTCCGAAGCCAAGCGGGTCTTATATAGATGATGGTTGAGTTGCCAGATACCATTTTTTATTTTAATTGTACAGGTATACATTATTAGGGTGAGTTGCTAGATACCATTTTAATTCGTTACCAAAGCATACAGACTTAAATTCGAAATTGACAAGAAGAAAATGTTTATTATTTAAATAAATAGAATTTGCCTTCTACTGCCCAAAAAATAATATAATACGTACAATCGTCAAAATAATAGTTCAGACGAAATACACGCACACAATTGAACAACTTTCTCCTTACCTTATATATATATATATATATATATATATATATATATATATATATATATAATCATAACTGTATTTAATTTTGTCATTCCTTATATATATATATATATATATATATATATTTATATATATATATATATATATATATATAGACGGATTTTCACCTTAAAGTGAATTAAAACAATATTAACATTAAAAAAAATTCACTAAACAAATAGCTTAGCAAAAGAATTCGTTCCACCAACATATTCTCAAATCTATAATCTACACACACACACACACACACACACACACACACACACACACACAATTATATTAAATAATAAACAGCAAAAGAAATAAACACATTAACTGTCTATTTTCTTTTGGCAAACCTTTCTTGCGTTTCAAAAACAAAAAATATTACACTTTTCACGTTCTCCTTATAGTTTATATAAGAGAGAGAGAGAATCAATTTCGGATTTTTAATTTTCACACCAAAGGGTCTATTTACTTTTTGTCACTCTATATATAAAACTTTTCATATTTCATTTTCATGTCATTTCACTTCATTTCACTAATCTCATATCATTTCACTCATCTCATTTACTTTCAGCTTCTCTGGAAAAAAAAAAAATTCTGAGCAGATGCGTCTTACGCTAACCGCAAAAATGACCACCCACTAACTTTCCTTTTGGCCTAAATCCTTCCATTCAACTCAACAAAACCTCGCTTGAGTCCAAATGCTAAAAATATTGTTTATTACTACTCACTGAAATACACACTTCACTCTCGAAGCGAATGTCTTCCTTGTAAATAAAAAATGTTTTATATTTTATCAACTTGGTTATTTTTATTTACACTAATTTGCATCTCTGTTATTGATTTAAAACTGTCAAAATCATAATTATCAGCAATCAACAAAGTTTTTTTCAAAATTAATACACATGTACTCTGAAAGTACTAACAATTGAATGTAATTACTTGTTTTCTGTATAAACGTCTGCAGAAAGAGAAGATCGTGGGTTCGACTCCCGATTACCAGACGCGTATCTCACGATTCCTAGTTAATGTTTTCGAAAATGTAATTACTTGTTTTCTGTATAAACGTCTGCAAAAAGAACAGCTTCAGAGTTCATTTACACCATGCGTACACTTATCTCGTGCACACAGTGGGAAATAAAACGTACCAATGAAACTATAGACATTTAAAATACAGAATTCATTCACACCAGGCGTACACCTATCATATATATATATATATAATTATGCGGGTTGCTTCTACAGAGCTTCAATTTAATATTTAGTAGAAATCCAATGACAAGGAGAAATGTAAATGCCATGAAAAGTCTTCTTTATTGCGCAACGTTTCGAGCAATACGCTCATCTTCAGGCTGTTTAATAACAATGTGAAATTAAAATCAATATTGAATGAAAAACAAAACAGAAAATTTCTATAACCTATTCGTAAAGACAAATTTTAAAAGACTGAGAAAAGAGAGTTAAATTCTAAGTTTACAGATTTACATATAAAAATTAAGAAGTTATTTTTAAATACATGTAGTAAATGTGAAATTAATACACTGGAAAAATTACCAATAGTACACTGGAACAATGGAGCTATCTACCTTACACAGCAGTATCCGAGGCCGACTAATTTGAGCAGAGGCAGAGGCAGAGGCAAGGAACGGGAAACACGAAGGGTGGCGAGGGAGATAGGGGAAGGAGGGATTATAAGGAATTGGGGAAGGAGGAGGGATCATAGCAAATTGAGAGGGACGGACGATGAGTCAACATTCAGACTAGGGGACAATGCTTTAATGAAAAGGGATTCTAAAATTCTTAGTGAGTTGGGACAAGTATTACAACCAAGAATTTTAAAATTGTCTAAAGTGACATCAATTTTGCATTTAATGCTATGTTCACGAATACTGGAGGCTTCCTTAGTTTTTAAAATTTTACCTGTTCGGCCACTGACTCGTTGCGTAGCGGTGTTGTATATTTATTTACCTGCCCCAGGTGTCTCCTTGGGAATTACATCGGCAGCACTGTTCGCTCTCTCAGGGCTAGATTTTATTCGCATATGGGAATAAGTGGCCGAACAGGTAAAATTTTAAAAACTAAGGAAGCCTCCAGTATTCGTGAACATAGCATTAAATGCAAAATTGATGTCACTTTAGACAATTTTAAAATTCTTGGTTGTAATACTTGTCCCAACTCACTAAGAATTTTAGAATCCCTTTTCATTAAAGCATTGTCCCCTAGTCTGAATGTTGACTCATCGTCCGTCCCTCTCAATTTGCTATGATCCCTCCTCCTTCCCCAATTCCTTATAATCCCTCCTTCCCCTATCTCCCTCGCCACCCTTCGTGTTTCCCGTTCCTTGCCTCTGCCTCTGCCTCTGCTCAAATTAGTCGGCCTCGGATACTGCTGTGTAAGGTAGATAGCTCCATTGTTCCAGTGTACTATTGGTAATTTTTCCAGTGTATTAATTTCACATTTACTACATGTATTTAAAAATAACTTCTTAATTTTTATATGTAAATCTGTAAAACTTAGAATTTAACCCTCTTTTCTCAGTCTTTTAAAATTTGTCTTTACGAATAGGTTATAGAAATTTTCTGTTTTGTTTTTCATTCAATATTGATTTTAATTTCACATTGTTATTAAACAGCCTGAAGATGAGCGTATTGCTCGAAACGTTGCGCAATAAAGAAGACTTTTCATGGCATTTACATTTCTCCTTGTCATTGGATTTCTACTAAATATTATATATATATATATACAGAGAGAGTTTTGTTCATTCTTTTCTTCTTTTTTTTAAATAAATAAAGGAATGGATATATTTACAATTTCTTTATTATAAAATCCTCTCGATTACATTAGTGATTATTGATCCGGGAATAGAATGACCGCAAAATGTGATATGCACAAAAACAATGTAGATTTTTCTCTTTAGTAATAATAATAATAACTAACTCTTCGCCGAATTGTAACAATGGTTAAGCTTTTCACTCCGCCTTAGACCCACAGTTTAACGTTGAAACCGAATACTCTTTTCTTTTAAAAAAATATAATTAAAGGAATGGATATATTTATAATTTCTTTATTATAAAATCATCTCGACTACATTAGTGATTATTGATCCGGGAATAGTATCACCACAAAATGTGATATGCACAAAGAAAATTTTTTCTATCTAGTAACAATAATGTTGATTGGAGAGAACCAAGTATAGATAAAAATATTGTCGCCGGATCAGAAATACATCTCGTCAGGGAATGATTGCTCTCTTTCACATCTCGCTGATTTGTTCATTTTGACAATGGTTAAGCTTTTCACTCCGGCCTTAGACCTACAGTTTAACTTGGAAACCGAATCAGAAATACATCTCGTCAGGGAATCATTGCTCACTCTTTCACATCATAATTTCAACATTTAAAATAACAGGATCATTCCCATCTTATTTTCAGTTTTGGGTCATTTACTGACTAGTCGATTACATTAGTGATTATTGATCAGGGAATAATATGATCGCAAAATGTGATGTGCACAAACACAAATTTTTCTATGTAGTAACAATAATAATTAACTCCTTTTTACAGATTTGCAATGGTTAAGCTTTTCACTCCGCCTTAGACTCACAGTTAAACGAATTGAAATTCAATAACAAAATACAATTTCTCCACACGCCTACGCGAGAAGTCAAACCGAATACATTAATTAATCAAAGCTGAAACTCAATCAGAAACAAAAAATATCATCACACACCTTTCACTTTCTCCCTTTTAGCCGAATTGCAATGGTCAAGCTTTCACCCGCATTAGACCTACAGTTTAACGTGGAAACCGATTACTCTTCTTTTTTAAAAAATATAATTAAAGGAATAAATATATTTATAATTTCTTTATTATAAAATCCTCTCGATTACATTAGTGATTATTGATCCAGGAATAGTGTTGCTGCAAAACATGGTAATGCACGATGTAGATTTTTTCTATGTAGTAATAATAATAATAATAATTAACTTTCTCGCCGATTTGTTCCCCGCATTAGACGTACAGTTTAACGTCGATTCAGAAATACATCTCGTCAGGGAATGATTGCGCACTATTTCACATAATTTCATCGAGATAATTCAAGCTCATATACAGGACCTGCATTGTCTATAAGATCTGCGGCGCGTGGAACATGCGGTCTTCAGAAGATGTGAACATCTGCTCTGTGGATCAGTTCAAGAAAATGGATAACCCAAACCTTGCCACACACAGATTTTTGTCAAAGTGAGGATCACGCGCACGCACACACTATATATATATATATATATATAGGGTGATATGCACACATTTTTCTATGTAGTAATAATAATAATAATTAACTCCCCGAATTGCAAAGATTATGCTTTTCATTCCGGCCTTAGACCTACAGTTTAACGTGGAAACCGAATCAGAAATACATCTCGTCAGGGAATCATTGCTCACTCTTTCACATCATAATTTCAACATTTAAAATAACAGGATCATTTTTTCCCATCTTATCGTGGACATTCGTTTTAAAAACGTTTGTTCGTTTACCGCATTTGGGGCACTCGTCACATTCGAATCCCTCATGTACACCTTCCACATTATGTCCAACAAGACAAGTTATTTCCAAAATTGTAGCAAGATACAAAAAGTAATGAAAAAGAACAGCTTCAGAGTTCATTCACACTTTGCGTACATTTATCTCGTGTACTCAGGGTACACCTCCCTCATTGTGTCCGACAACACAGAAGCTCTTTCCAAAATTGTTGTGAGTGTAATGAAAAAGAATAGCTTCAGAGTTCATTCACACCATGCGTACACTTATCTCGTGTACGCAGTGTACACCTTCCACATTGTGTCCGACAACACAAGCTCTTTCCAAAATTGTTGCAAGATGCAAAAAGTGTAATGAAAAAATAGCTTCAGATTTCATTCACACCATGCGTACATTTATCTCGTGTACGCAGTGTACACCTTCCACATTGTGTCCGACACACTATTTTTCTTCTACGCTAGAGAATGCACATCTGAAATCCACGGCTTGCACCGCTCAACTGAGTACGCAGGCGTAGAGATATACCCCAGGTAGTAGCAGGAATCACTTTTTTAGGCGTAAATGGCTTGTTGAGGTTGAGTTGTCAGATACCACTATTTTAATTGGTCAGGTATACATTATTATGGAGAGTTGTCAGATACCACTTTATTTTAATTGTTCAGGTATACATTATTGAGAGTTGTCAGATACCACTTTTTATTTTGTTCAGGTATACATTATTATGGAGAGTTGCCAGATATCACTTTATTTTAATTGTTCAGGTATACATTATTAGGTTGCCAGATTGTACCATTTATTTAATTAATTCTTAAAAGTTGGCTTAGAATTCCGCTAGTAGGTTTAGAAGGCGTAACATGCCATTTGGTGTAATTGTTTACAACAAAAAGAATTAAATAAAACAACATTGCATCATTCTGTTTATTATAAATATATAGAAAATAAATATACATTTGAATGATCAATTAAAAATAATAGTTTAAGAAATATCAACGAGGAATATGCATATAATAAAAAAAAATATATATATATATATGTGTGTGTGTATATATATATATATATATATATATATATATATATATATATATATATATACAATTTTCGAGATATATAGAAAATAAATATACATTGGAATGATCAAAAAACAAAAATAAGAAATAATGTAACCATCAACATAGCAGAAATATACACACACAACTAAGTATATAAATACACACTTTATCTTCTACCGCGCAACATAAGAAATAATATAGCTGAAAAGTATACACAAACACACACACACACACACAAATATGCTAAATATATAAATACATTTCACTTTTTTTTCAAAATACTAAACTCGCACTTAGCCGAGTCTACAATTATATCATTATTGCTCTGCATTACGCAGTATACGCGGTTTAATAATATTTCACTGCTTAAAGTATAGGGAAACCTGTACTCGATATGAAGGGCCTTCATATCGTTCAGTACTATTTTTGTTCCCACTTTACAACCGGTTGGTAAGTTATCTTTAATTACGTCTAGAATACAATCAAAAGCACGCACAAAGAGTTCATCGTTAGCCACAATATTAAACAAGTTTATAAACGCCTTTCCAATCGAGGGTTTATTTCTACCGACCCGAGCTTTTCAATCGTGAACTCATCTTCACTCAACATAGCGGTAATTGAAATAATCTTCTAAATCGTTACGACAACTGCTCGTTATATAAACTTCGGTTTTAATGTTTTAACACTCCCTGAATACGCACCAGACAGTTCCCGTCAGGGTAAATTTCATGAACTAGGCACATTTTATAACGGTTTTATTGTTTTACCACTCACCATTTCCACACACTAAACGTCTTCACACTCCGGTGCACCACTGAGAGAAACATATGACCATATTTTTCCTTTTTATTTAACAGATGATACTCGTCTCTAAAGTCTGCTAAAAACTCACGCAGGGCCCTAGCCAGAACCTCACTACGAACCTCATCATGGTATACATTAATATAGTGATAAAAATACTTAAGATTCTCCATGATGACGAGATTCACATTTTCAGTCGTAGGGTATGAGTAATCGACATGGTGTAACATGACATAATACCGCTTGTCACCACCCATCAATAAGACTCGCTATCCATATCTGCTGCTTCTCTTCTGCACGCGTTGTTTCTTTTACTTCACGGTATATGTGACTTTATAAAGCTTAGCTCTACAGCATACTTCAATACATCGTCTGTGCAACGAAAGCCTACAACGCTCTCACCAGAATAACCATAGAGTATTTGTACATCTTGCTCCTTCGCACGATCCAATGTGGTTTTAAGAGGCAAAGGATGGGGGAATAGGAAGTTTTTCGGTATCCACATCTTGAAGCTTTGCAGAATACCATTTCATAAACGTTGAACAAGCAATATTAAACGTAGACATTTTCTTCTGCGCGGGCGAATACACGTCTGAGCTCAAGGGCTTACTGCAGTCAACTGACCACGCAAGGAATCCCAGATAGCATGACTCACGTTGCTGGTCTTACAGTGGGCGGAGCTTAGAACTTTCACCTGTGCACACAAAGGAGAAAGTTCTAAGCTCCGCCCACTGGAAGCCAGCAACGTGAGTCATGCTACTACCTGGGATTCCCTGCGTGGTCAGTTGATTGCAGTAAGCCCTTGAGCTCAGACGTGTATTCGCCCGGGTACAAGAAAATGGCTACCTTTAATATTGCTTGTTCAACGTGTATGAAATGGTATTCTGCAAAGCTTCAAGATGTGGTGGATACCGAAAAACTTCCTATTCCCCCATCCTTTGCCTCTTTTAAAACCACATTGGATCGTGCGAAGGAGCAAGATGTACAAATACTCTATGGTTATTCTGGTGAGAGCGTTGTAGGCTTTCGTTGCACAGACGATGTATTGAAGTATGCTGTAGAGCTAAGCTTTATAAAGTCACATATACCGTGAAGTAAAAGAAACAACGCGTGCAGAAGAGAAGCAGCAGATATGGATAGAGAGTCTTATTGATGGGTGGTGACAAGCGGTATTATGTCATGTTACACCATGTCGATTACTCATACCCTACGACTGAAAATGTGAATCTCGTCATCATGGAGAATCTTAAGTATTTTTATCACTATATTAATGTATACCATGATGAGGTTCGTAGTGAGGTTCTGGCTAGTGCCCTGCGTGAGTTTTTAGCAGACTTTAGAGACGAGTATCATTTGTTACATAAAAAGGAAAAATATGGTCATATGTTTCTCTCAAATAGTGCACCGGAGTGTAAAGACGTTTAGTTTGTGGAAATGGTGTGGTAAAACAATAAAACCGTTATAAAATGTGCCTAGTTCATTAAATTTACCCTGACGGGAACTGTCTGGTACGTATTCAGGGAGTGTTAAAACATTAAAACCGAATTTATATAACGAGCAGTTGTAACGATTTAGAAGATTATGTCAATTACCGCTATGTTGAGTGAAGCTGAGTTCACGATTGAAAAGCTCGGGTCGGTAGAAATAAACCCTCGATTGGAAAGGCGTGTTTATAAACGTGTTTAATAATGTGGCTAACGATGAACTCTTTGTGCGTGCTTTTGATTGTATTCTAGACGTAATTAAAGATAACTTACCAACCGGTTGTAAAGTGGGAACAAAAATAGTACTGAACGATATGAAGGCCCTTCATATCGAGTACAGGTTTCCCTACACTTTAAGCAGTGAAATATTATTAAACCGCGTATACTGCGTAATGCAGAGCAATAATGATATAATTGTAGACTCGGTTAAGTGCGAGTTTAGTATTTTGAAAAAAAAGTGAAATGTATTTATATATTTAGCATATTTGTGTGTGTGTACATTTCAGCTATATTGATGGCTATATTATTTCTTATATTACGCGGTAGAAGATAAAGTGTATGTATTTATATATTTAGTTGTGTATATATTTCTGCTATGTTGGTGGTTATATTATTTCTTATTTTTGTTTTTTGATCATTCCAATGTATACGGTATTTATTTTCTATATATCGAAAATTGCGTGTATATATATATATATATATATATATATATATATATATCCTGTACTGTTATATTGACGGATATATTTTTTTATTATATGCATATTCGTCGTTGATATTAAACTATTATTATTTTTAATTGATCATTCAAATGTACATTTATTTTCTATATATTTATAATAAACAGAATGATGCAATGTTGTTTTATTTAATTCTTTTGGTTGTAAACAATTATACCAAATGACATGTTACGCCTTCTAAACCTACTAGCGGAATTCTAAGCCAACTTTTAAGAATTAATTAAATAAATGGTACAATCTGGCAACCTAATAATGTATACCTGAACAATTAAAATAAAAAGTTGTATCTGGCAACTCTCCACAATAATGTATACCTGAACAATTAAAATAAAGTGGTATCTGGCAACTCTCCATAATAATGTATATCTGAACAATTAAAATAAAAAGTGGTATCTGGCAACTCTCCATAATAATGTATATCTGAACAATTAAAATAAAAAGTGGTATCTGACAACTCCATAATAATGTATACCTGAACAATTAAAATAAAAAGTGGTATCTGACAACTCAACCTGAACAAGCCATTTACGCCTAAAAAAGTGACTCCTGCTACTACCTGGGGATATCTCCACGCCTGCGTACTCAGTTGAGCGGTGCAAGCCGTGGATTTCAGATGTGTATTCTCTAGCGTAGAAGAAAAATAGTGTCGGACACAATGTGGAAGGTGTACACTGCGTACACGAGATAAGTGTACGCATGGTGTGAATAAACTCTGAAGCTATTCTTTTTCATTACACTTTTTGCATCTTGCAACAATTTTGGAAAGAGCTTCTGTGTTGTCGGACACAATGTGGAAGGTGTACACTGCGTACACGAGATAAGTGTACGCATGGTGTGAATAAACTCTGAAGCTGTTCTTTTTCATTACACTTTTTCTATCTTGCTACAATTTTCGAAAGAGCTTCTGTGTTGTTGGACACAATGTGGAAGGTGTACATGAGGGATTCGAATGTGACGAGTGCCCCAAATGCGGTAAACGGACAAACGTTTTTAAAACGAATGTCCACGATAAGATGGGAAGAAATGATCCTGTTATTTTAAATGTTGAAATTATGATGTGAAAGAGTGAGCAATGATTCCCTGACGAGATGTATTTCTGATTCGGTTTCTACGTTAAACTGTAGGTCTAAGGCCGGAGTGAAAAGCTTAATCTGCAATTTGGGGAGGAGTTAATTATTATTATTACTACATAGAAAAATTTGTCTTTGTGCACATCACCCTATATATATATATATATATATATATATATATATATATATATATATGTAGTGTGTGCGTGCGTGCGTGTGCGTGATCCTCACTTTCTCTGACAAAAATCTGTGTGTGTGTGGCAAGGTTCGGGTTATCCATTTTCTTGAACTGATCCACAGAGCAGATGTTCACATCTTCTGAAGACCGCATGTTCCACGCGCCGCAGATCTTATAGACAATGCAGGTCCTGTTATGAGCTTGAATTATCTCGATGAAATTATGTGAAATAGTGAGCAATCATTCCCTGACGAGATGTATTTCTGAATCCACGTTAAACTGTAGGTCTAATGCGGGGAACAAATCGGCGAGAAAGAGTTAATTTATTATTATTACAGAGAAAATCTACATCGTGCATTACCATGTTTTGCAGCAACACTATTCCCGGATCAATAATCACTAATGTAATCGAGAGGATTTTATAATAAAGAAATTATAAATATATTTATTCCTTTAATTATATTTTTAAAAAAGAAGAGTAATCGGTTTCCACGTTAAACTGTAGGTCTAATGCTGGTGAAAAGCTTGACGATTGCAATTTGGCTAAAAGGGAGAAAGGGAAAGGTGTGTGATATTTTTTCTGTTTCTGATTGAGTTTCAACTTTGATTAATTAATGTATTCGGTTTGACCTCGCGTATGCGTGTGGAAAAATTGTATTTTGTTATTGAATTTCAATTCGTTTAACTGTGGGTCTAAGGCGGGGTGAAAAGCTTAACCATTGCAAATCTGTAAAAAGGAGTTAATTATTATTGTTACTACATAGAAAAATTTGTATTTGTGCATATCACATTTTGCGATCATACTATTCCCGGATCAATAATCACTAATGTAATCGACTAGTCAGTAAACGACCCAAAACTGAAAATAAGATGGGAAGAAATGATCCTGTTATTTTAAATGTTGAAATTATGATGTGAAAGCGTGAGCAATGATTCCCTGACGAGATGTATTTCTGATTCGGTTTCCATGTTAAACTGTAGGTCTAAGGCCGGAGTGAAAAGCTTAACCATTGTCAAAATGAACAAATCAGCGAGATGATGTGAAAGAGAGCAATCATTCCCTGACGAGATGTGTTTCTGATTCGGCGACAATATTTGTATCTATACTTGTTTCTCTCCAATCCACATTTTTGTTACTAGATAGAAAAATTTGTATTTGTGCATATCACATTTTGCGGTCATTCTATTCCCGGATCAATAATCACTAATGTAATCGAGAGGATTTTATAATAAACAAATTGTAAATATATCCATTCCTTTTATTTAAAAAAAAAAAAAAGAATGAACAAAAAACTATATATATATATACATATATATACATATATATACGAGATAGGTGTACGCGTGGTGTGAATGAATTCTGTTTTTTAAATGAGTATAGTTTCATTGGTACGTTTTATTTCCCACTAACTGTGTACACGAGATAAGTGTATGCATGGTGTAAATGAACTCTGAACCTGTTCTTTTTGCAGACGTTTATACAGAAATCAAGTAATTACATTATTGAAAACATTAACTAGGAATCGTGAGAGATACGCGTCTGGTAATCGGGAGTCGAACCCACGATCTCATCTCTTTCTGCAGACGTTTATACAGAAAACAAGTAATTACATTCAATTGTTAGTACTTTCAGAGTACATGTGTATTAATTTTGAAAAAAACCTGTTTTCTGATAATTATGATTTTGACAGTGTTTTAAATCAATAACAGAGATGCAAATTAGTGTAAATAAAAATAACTAAGTTGATAAAATATAAAACATTTTTTATTTACAAGGAAGACATTCGCTTCGAGAGTGAAGTGTGTATTTCAGTGAGTAGTAATAAGGATAATATTTTTAACATTTGGACTCAAGCGAGGTTTTGTCGAGTTGAATGGAAGGATTTAGGCCAAAAGGAAAGTTAGTGGTAATTTTCGCGGTTAGCGTAAGACGCATCTGCTCATAATTTTTTTTTTTTTCCAGAGAAGCTGAAAGTAAACAAGATGAGTGAAATGACATGAAAATGAAATATGTAAAGTTTTATATATAGAGGAGTGACAAAAAGTAAATAGACCCTTTGGTGTGAAAATTAAAAATCCGAAATTGATTCTCTCTCTCTCTCTCTCTATATATATATATATATATATTATATATATATATATATATATATAAACTAAGGAGAACGTGAAAAGTGTGTAATATTTTTTTTTTTGAAACGCAAGAAAGGTTTGCCAAAAGAAAATAGACACAGTTAATGTGTTTATTTCTTTTGCTGTTTGTTATTTAATATAATTGTGTGTGTGTGTAGATTTGAGAATATGTTAGTGGAACGAATTCTTTTGCTAAGCTAATTGTTCAGTGAATTTTTTTTAATGTTAATATTGTTTTAATTCACTTTAAGGTGAAAATCCGTTTATATATATATATATATATATATATATATATATATATATATATATATAGGGTGTTTCTAAAGTAACCATCTATTTTGCGAAATAATATGAATTATAAAAAAAACACCTTTAAAACATGAAAATATATATATATATTTAAACAAAATACATGCTATTTCATAGATTCGCACTTTGAATTTGATTAATAAGCTCGGCACACATTGTTGCTCTTCGTGGATAATCATCTTCTTGTAAGTTGTGGAACACTTGAATGTGGTATGGCTTTTTCTTTAAATCATAACGTAGAATTCTGTAAACCGTTGTGTGTGGAATTTCTAATCTGTGGGATGCCCTCCGAATCGATAATTGTGGATCCTCTTCGAATGCTTCTTGAACAGATTCGATTCTTTCGTGAGATCATCTTGGCCGTCCAGATCTACGCTCGTCATGCACAGATCCAGTCCTCATAAATTTGTTTACTAATTCGCGAATAGCCTGGTCTCTAAGGCCTGTTTTACGAAACCTCTCAAACTTTTCTCTAATTTCATTGCACTTCATGCCTTTTATCCTGCATGTTACTACATAAACCCGTTCTTGCACATTCATCATCAATGATATGGGTCTGAAAATAAAATAAAATAATTAACAAAAAATCGTGTAAAGCAATTGAAATATTATAAATACATGAATTTTGTATAACAATGCACATACCATTATGCCAATATAACAATTGTTTAAAATCCCCCTATTTCACCAAAATAGATGGTTACTTTAGAAACACCCTGTATATATATATAATATATATAATATATATATATATATATATATGCACTAAAATCACAGAATAACACGTGATCTTATTAATAAGCAAACAACCACAGGGAAAAGGAAACACGAAGTCCGAGCGCTTTCGTGAATATATCACGAAAGCGCTCGGACTTCGTGTTTCCTTTTCCCTGTGGTTGTTTGCTTATATATATATATATATATATATATATATATATATATATATATATATATATAAGGAATGACAAAATTAAATAGTTAATATGATTCTTTCTATATATATATAAGGTAAGGAGAAAGTTGTTCAATTGTGTGTGTATTTCGTCTGATCTATTATTTTGACGATTGTACGTATTATATTATTTTTTGGGCAGTAGAAGGCAAATTCTATTTATTTAAATAATAAACATTTTCTTTTTGTCAATTTCGAATTTAAGTCTGTATGCTTTGGTAACGAATTAAAATGGTATCTAGCAACTCACCCTAATAATGTATACCTGCACAATTAAAATAAAAAATGGTATCTGGCAACTCAACCATCATCTATATAAGACCCGCTTGGCTTCGGAGCTGGTAGTTTTATGATGACAGCTGTTGAATAAAGAACTCTCTCCTTCCCTTCTTAGGTTAAGACTTAGCTTAGTTTCCCTTTGGGGGGTTAGGACATCCCACCTTGTCCCCCCAAAGTCCTCCTCCGTCTATCCTTTCACTCTTAAGCTAAGGCAACCCCTTTGGGGGGAGGTCATCCTTCCTTCTCCCCCCGAAGATTCCTCCCTTCTACCTCCTTGGCTCCTTCTAAGCCAACTGGCTGATCAGGGGCCTATAAGACAAAGGCCACTCGGCTGAAGCGTTATTATACACTTGGCAGGAGCCAGGTGAACACCTCTCTTCCTTTCTCTCCTTTTCCTGTCTTTCTCTTGGGGGATAACGCTGCCTCCAAGTTTCATGACCCCTTGTTGCACCTGCAGCATCCCCACATCCCCTTTGCAACATTGAGTTGTTGCATACCCCCACCCCATTTGCAACAATATCCCCTTTGCAACCCCTACCCCCTTTGCAACATTGATCATTATATCTTGCAACATTCCTGCATTCTAACCTTTTTCGGCTATACTACACACACACACACACACACACACACACACATATATATATTATATATATATATATATATATATATATATATATATATAATATATATATATAGTATAAGGCTTGGAGTCTAAGAAGCCGGGTTTAAGCCCACACGAATAAAACATTAGATTTACTTTGTGTATTTAATACATTGATTTTCACAAGTGTAACTAGTCCAACAATGAGAAAGTTACGAGCTTTTATCTCTTGCAACATTCCTGCACTCTAACCTTTTGCGGCTATACTACACACACACACACACACACACATATATATATATATATATATATATATATATATATATATATAAATATAAGGCTTGGAGTCTAAGAAGCGTGTTTAAGCCCACACGAATAAAACATTAGATTTACTTTGTGTATTTAATACATTGATTTTCACAAGTGTAACTAGTCCAACAATTGAGAAAGTTACGAGCTTTTTGTATTTTGACGTATTACCCATAGGCCGTCCACGATTACTCCCTGGATCTTTTACATACATATCGAAGTGAACCACTCTTCACTCTACATTGGTCATCTTCACTTACCCATGATGCGTTGAATATGGCCTTCTATACTGCTGAACCTCATCTCAGATACCTCAAAGCTCTAAAGAAGAATGGAATTTTGGATCGTTCAGTTTTGTTCTTTATGAGTGATCATGGAATGAGATTTGGAAAGTTTAGAGAAACAATGATGGGAAAATTTGAAGAAAGTTTGCCTTATCTTTTCCTTGTGGTTCCAGAATGGTTTAGAGAAAAGTAAGGAAAATTTTGTAGTTGAGAAAAAGAATACAAACTTTTGAGATATTTTCAAGGTATAATTTCTGTCTCTCTCTTTTTCCCCAGATTCCCGGAAGTAATTAATAATCTACAAATGAACACCAAAACATTAGTGACCCCTTTCGATTTATATCCCACTCTTATGGATATTGCGTTCTTAAACTATGAGGACATCTCGTACGTGGAAACAAAACCCTCAAAAACCCTGCGAAGTATCAGTTTATTCCAGGTAAGAACTTAATCTTCAACAAGGCACCACTACCCCCGTACACCCATTCAAGGTACGAACAGCGCTTGTCATTAGTTTGTATCGCTGATACTCCTGCCATTATAAAATACACTATTCTTGAAAGAGAGAAACCATGGTTCAGTAACAAAACATTCTTCTTATATACACCTCGGTGGTGTAGTGGTTAGCGTCGCTGACTATGAATCCATCGGCCCGGGATCGAGATCCGGTGATGGCAGGTGGCGCGCAGCAAAACAAACCCAGCTGTTCATCCTTCCACACAATAAAGAAAGTGGTTGGTAGATAAATGGGTACCCTGGGTGGCCTAGTGGTTAAGACGCTGGGATGCTGGTGGGACGTGGCTCGGATTCCACGTTAAACTGTAGGTCTAAGGTGGCGTGAAAAGCTTGACCTTCGTCAGAATGAACAATTCGGGCGGAAGCAAACCGAAGGGGGGGGGTGCATATACAGTGATGGGCACCTTTACATTAAATTGGGCGGCGTTACCGTTAGTCCGTTACTCGTTACACGTCGAAAATGTTCTCGGCATTACCGTTACATCGTTACTTTTGAAAATCCTTAAAGCGTTACCGTTACTCGATACATGTAACCACGTTACAAGTAGCTAGTTACATTTGATATTTATGTGCCTTCACACGTATTTTGAAACTACAGATAAACTTACAAATGACAGCTATACCATATAAATTCTAATAGCTACTATTATTGACTATATAAATGTTGCTCTCTTAAGAACGATGTACTATTACACAATAATTTGCACCCCAATGATTTTTGGGAAAGATGAAGAGACCTAGAAAATATAAATTTAGTTGTTGCCACTAACACTGAATAGTGAATCGCATTTAATAGTCCTCATGAATGGAATGGCAATGTTATCAAATTCAAGTATCGAGTAACGAAAAAATCCGTTACATTGATAAAAAAATTTACAAAGCGTTACCATTACATTGATACATTTGAAAATCTTTCAGGCGTTACCGTGACTCGTTACTTTTATAACGTCGTTACATGTAACGCGTTACTGCCCATCTGTGTGTGTGTGTGTGTGTATATATATATATATATATATATATATATATATATATATATATTATATATATATATGAGGGGTCCCGCGTCTTAAGGTACTTAAGCGCCAAAATTAAAATTAGTCAGAAATCGCCTCCAAAGTTCAACAATATTCTGGCAATAGTATCTCTGTTATTAATTGAGTTAGAACGTTCATTTTTTGCTAAATTAGAGTTCTAAGTATGCTAATAAAGATGTTGATGAGTTTTTGGAATAGATTTTCATATTTTATTTTTTATATATATTTTTTTAAATTTTTTTATTTTCTTATTATGCCGAACTTTGGGTGAACTTTTAAAAGCTGGCGATAGAGGTGAAAAAAGTAGTTCGCTTCATAAGGTTTTCAACCATACTTCTAGTGTCGTAAGGTCATTATAACCCAAACCACGCGATAGAGGAAGGGTGAAAATAGTGATATCCATCAAAAACACGTTTTAGTCTGTGGTGGCGCTTAGGTACCTTAAGACGCGCGACCCCTCATATATATATATACGAGAGAATTTCGCAATTAAACACGTGAAATGAATGAATGATGCAAACCAACAAGGAAAAAGAAAAATGATTCCAAAGCCTTTCGTGTATTCAGAAGTACTCCTCGTCAGGGAATGAAGGGAGAGGGCGAAATGACCAAAATATATACATGTGTACAACGGGACAGAAAAATAAAAAGATTAGCACATGATTAACAAGAAACAAGAGTTGATTAAAGGCAAAAGGTATTTTAATAGGATATTGTCAGTTTTTTACATTCCCGCACTGTTGAAATTTTTTTTAAAATGGATAAATGCACATTCTAGAATATTCTTTTTAATTATATTTGTTTTTCTAACGAGTGCTTTAGAACTATCCCACTTGATACTATGGTTACTAGGGCATGGTTGTGATTAATCAGTTAATCAGTTTCTCAATTTAATCATTAATTAACAAAAAAAAAAAAAAAAATTTGGGAAATGATTAATGTTCCTCATGATTTCACCAGCATTTTACCTTAAATTTTGTAATGTATTATTTGAATTTGGCACCTTTTTGCGTGTATAAACGGTCTAATCCGTCCATGCCTAATTTCTTGAACTAAAGCAAACTAAATGTTTGAGCAAAATGTTTTCTTCGGTTTTATCTCACGCAACAGAAACAATAACGCTTTCTTACTCTTTTCAGAAGTATTTAATTGTTATTCATTTTTAATCAGTTAATCATTGATTAATTAGAAAAATTCATCATTCATCACTTTCCTAAAAATGATTAATTAACCATGCCCTTAATGGTTACATATGTACATATGGTTAAACAATGCACTAGAATTATTTGCTGTTCTGCACGCATATTTATGCTGTTTTACCTTGATGCCTCACGTTTTTCCCCGTTTGACCTCTACTGTAGATACTGAGTTGCATTGTGTACATCCGATCGAATACACACAGCCAACCGCATTATCCGGGCTATTCTTTATTAGGCGTGATTTAACAGTATTATTATACTTAAAGACTACGTTGATACCAATTGCTTTAAGTAAAGTCGGAAGATATTGAAAATTAACATGGTAAGGTAGGCTAAGGATGTTTTTATGCTCAAATTCCTTTACAGTTACACTACTATTATGCCTAATATTAGCTTTCCGAAGGCAGTTATCTAGAAATGAAATAGGATAACATAATTTAGCACCAATATTCATGATATTGCATAAAAATCTAAAATCTAAAAATTCAGGGCCGACAACTCTCAATGTTCTAAGAAACATAGCAGAGAAAATAGAAGATTTTATCGAGGGATGATGGTCAGAATAAGAATGCACATACGAGTTGTTATTAGTAGGCTTACGAAAAACTTCAAATTTGAACTGATTCAGGCATCTTGAATTTTTAGATCCAGGAAAGATAAGCATCCATCATTTTCTTTTTCAACAGTGAACTTAAAGATGGAACTAAATTGTTGAGCCTACCAAGAAATAAGTCAGCATCCAAATTTTTTCTTTTTTCCTGACTGTTCAGCCTTTGGAAGAAATGAAGCATGGTCTGATTGGACATTTCCTAATTAGTAGGCGGAATTCACGAAATGTAATCCAGTTTGGCTTGAATACACATTGGTGAAACACGCACAGGTCCCCCCTCGGCGGAGACTTCTGTTAAATGACTAACATTTTCAAAGGCAAATACTTTACTGTTTCGTCTGATTGCAGTGATGATATTTTGAAACTAATTAAGGCATACCTTCGAATATTTAGGTTGTATGTTATAATCCCAAACTATTTTAAATTTCGAAGAAGAAAGGGGAACAGCAAATTAAAAATTTCAACTCCTGTATACCAGTTATTTATTCAAATTATTTGAAGAGTGTATCGGAGAGAATTTTCAAGAGAGGGCTGTCCAAAAGCCTTTTTTTTTTTTTTTTTGGTGTCCACTAAAATTGTGCAGTAGTTGAATTGATGAAAACGCAAAACTCGCGGATGATGCAAATGTTTGTGGCAAGTTGGAAACGACAATAAAAATTCCTGTGTAAAATTATACACCTCTTTAAAGGAGCAAAGGAGACTACAAAATGTTAATGAAAAAAAAAAGGTCGAGGGCGAGTGCAGGGAACGGAAATGCAAATCGAATATTAGGATTCATTTGAAAAAAGAACTGGTTACAAAATTTATATAATTCCTTCATTGGGGGCCTTCGACAAGTTTTTCATTCGTTTCAAGTTTCACAATAGTTTCAATGAAAAATTAGTCTTTACTTAAAGATTTTTGGATTTCAAAAAGAAATTTAAATCTTGTTTGGCTAACACACACACATACGTACGTGTGTGTGTGTGTGTGTGTCGGAGGGTAAAAGCGGGAGGAAGATGGAAGGATGGAGTGAGGGAGGCTTTGGGTCAGCGGGCCTGGACGTCTGGGAGGGTGAAAGATGGGCGCTAGATAGTAAAAAGTGGAGCGATGTGGTATGTCGGGGGGCGACGAGCTGGCAATGTGCTGGCTCGGGGTGTATGAAGCGGTCTCGGTAAACCGTGTAGTAGTCTGCCGGGCAGGGCTGTGGATAAGTTGCTCTATAGCAGGTGCATTATTGACATGTCAGCTGATGAAGTGAATGTGAGCGATTGAGGATTGTTTCTGACGCGACCTCACTGCGGTGGGAGAGTGCGTTTGGGTATAAAAAAAAAAATATGTATATATATATAATAGTGGTGGACCGGATATCCGCATTATTTTTAACATCCGCATACGCACTTCTGACTGCGGATGTTATGTGGATATTACCTCTAATAAATTATGCAATTTACAATTAAATTAGCTTATAAAGTAGCTTATAAGGCCCAGTCATGCACATTTCATGTACAGTATTAATTACACTGGTCAACACTCATTTTATTGCCAATCATATTAGAGTGATTTTGGGTAACTTTGTGGTGCTGATTCCGAATATGACATCGGTTTTGCTAGATTGGCTCTAATTTATGAGATAATTGGTACCCCATTGAAACACGTAAAAATGCAAAAACTTTAATGTTCAGGCGGAGCCTACTTACTGGTTGGGTGGCCGATGACTTATATACGGAGGGGGAATATTCTAGAATGATCGCGGAGTAAACACTAAGAATATTCGCGTGTCTCACCATCTAGAATGTTCCGGTAGTTTCCCATATGCACGCGTTATGGTTACGTTTCCTATTAATTGAGGGTATTCATTATCTCAAGAACTAGAGCCAAATCGGAAAAACTACTTTCATTTTGGAATTCAGCAACCCCAAAATACCCTAAATTCGTACGAATTTCCTTGGCAACGAAACAAAAATTTTTTTTGTTGACCTGTGTTATTAATGAACAAACAAATATATAAACCTCAAAATATAAATAGCTGGTAACACAGAAAATTGAATGAAACTTGTTTCATTGAATTTTCTGTGGCTGAAACTCTTGAGAAAGTTATTATTTTTATCATAATGAAAACATTAATATTAATCTTAATTCTTATGCATTGCCTGCCATAATAGTAATATCACGAAATTTGAAAAATTGTCATATATTCCTAATTCTATATATTGATAGATTAACTAAATCTCCGGATCGGCAAATGTTGAAAAACTGACATCCGGTCCACATTATATATATATATATATATATATATATATAACAAAAGGATATTGCAAATTTGAAAAAAAGTGCAAGTTCCACCATCTTACTGTCTGCAACACGTATGCAAGATATGGGAGGTGCAAATTTGGACAAAAATGCCGTTACCACTACCCTCAAAGGAACCCGACAGGTGAGCAGACGAGACCAGCAACAAAGAGGGCTACCAATTTTTTAGATGTAGCCCGCACAATTCAACTATTGAATACCTTCCAGCAAATACAAAGCCAACTGACAAATACAGGGATCCGAGAGTCGTACAGAAGGCATACAGAAAGACGTTATGTGCGATATCGGGACAACGGGTATCGAAACAGATAAAGAGAGGAAAATTCTCAGAGGATCACAAGGCAACAAAACCGGCACCACTATTGGAAAACGAATGGGAAAAAATAAAAATAATCCTAGCCAACATTCAGGGCCTTAAATCAAAACATTCCCCGGACAAAGTTTTATACCTGAAAGTATTCTTGCAAGAAATCGGAGCAGACTTTGCATGCCTCACGGAAACCCATCTAAGGACTGCCAGGCGAACTGTGAAAACAGAGTTCTGTATTGGCAAAAAAGAAATATAAATTGACAACTATAACATCTTCCGAGCCGACAGAACAATGAGACGTAAAGGAGGCTGTGCTGTTTACACACACGAAAGGCATATGGCAGAAATGACTATAAGTACTTCAAGCAGCTATGTAGAATGTGTAGCAGCAAAAGTTGAAAATTTAAATATGGTACTAATTGTAATGTACAGACCACCAAGCGCGCCAACCTCAAAATTCTCAGATTCCATTACAGAGGTAAGAAACTGGCTAAAAGATCTACACTCTCCAGCCCCAAATATTTTTCTCTGTGGTGATTTTAATTTTCCATTCATGAAATATAAAAGGATAGGAAAAAATATATGTATACAGACAAGTGGGGCTTACGGGAAGACCAGGAGCATGTAAAAATTTATGTTAACAAAGAAATAACAGAAAACACAAGAAAAACAACATTGTATTATTCCTGACGTATCGAAACAAAGTAAAATTATTACACTAAAACCAAACAAAAATCCAACAGAACCAGCTTCCTATAGACCCATTACTTTACTATGCACACCTTCCAAAGTAACAGAAAGACTAATCTTACAAATCACCAACCCACACATACCACTTTCGCCTACTCAACATGGATTCAGCCCTCACCACTCAACCACGACATTACTCACTAACCTCACACAGCACATCATGGATGGCATCGACTCCAGACGACCAGCTCAACGTACACTATTAACAACAATAGACATTAGTGAAGCTATCCCACGCTTCCCTCTCATAAACAAAATACTCAACACAAACATGCACAATAACACCAAAAGGTGGCTGAGCAACTATCTTTCAGGAAAATACATGTCACATTTAATGGCAAGTCATCCAAAAACAAGCTTTTTCCGAACGGGGTCCCTCAAGGCTGTTCTCTCACCAACACACTTCAACTTATACATGCATGACATTCCAACACCCATAGATAACAAGCTTACCTTATCATCATATGCAGATGAAATCACTCTAACATCCACCCACAACAACATCGACACCACTACAAATAACCTACAAACATACATAAACAGTATACAAGACTGGCTCACACACAACAGACTCAAAGTAGCGCCCACAAAATCAACCATCACGTTGCCACACGCAACACAAAACACCACCAGATAACCACAGATTATACTAAACAACACCAACATTCCACACACTCACAGGACCAAAACACTTGGGGGTCACATACAACATATCATTATCTTTTGCAAACCACATTCAGGACATTAAAAACAAATGTACGTCAAGACTTAACACGCTTAGGGTACTAACAGGCACAAACTTTGGACACCAGCAGGAAACAACAACACGCATATACAAACAATATATTCGCTCAGTTATGGACTATGCTAGCCCATGCTGGGCACCCATTATCTCAAACACACACACACAAACACCTTACAGACAATACAAAACAACGCACTTCGTATCATTGCATGATGCACTCAAGCAACACCAATAGAACACCTGCACACAGAAACAAAAATACTGAAAGTTAGGGAACATTTAGAAATGAGGGAAACACAATTCATGGCAGCAGCGACAACTAACCCACAACACCCTTGCCACTACATGTACAATCATGCACCAACACCTCGCACCATTAAGGTAACACCAGAGAGACATTATAACCAAATACTCCATTCCATACCACGCCCCACAGACACCACACAGTACAGAAACACACACACACACACACCTAACCCACAAAACACTGACACGACTCGGTCCGAATGCGGTCCTAGGTGCGAAGCCGCCACCCATTAACAGGTCAGAGATCAGCCTGAGCAGATCGGATCGAATTAACTTAGCACGATTCCGATGTGAACATCACCCCAACTTATGGACATATAAACACAGACTAGACAACTCCATAGACGACACCTGCTACGTGTGCCAGTACACACCACAAACAGTTGAACACATTATGACAGACTGTACCGCTCTAGCACAACAACGAACACAACACATCACTAGTGCGCTGAACCTCTGGTTCACTACGGAGAGGGCGATCGGTTACCTGCGTGCCGCCGGCTTGCTCGATCAGGGTGGGCTGATCGGCTAAACAACAACTACTGCTGCCTAGATTTGGTATTCACAAACACCAAGAACCTAATTGATAATGTAGAAATATCCCCAACTATAATATCGGATCACAACATTATTGTGATAACAACCAATATAAAAGCAACAGGAAAGGAAAGAACACGAACAACAGAAAGAAGCAAATTCGAAATTTTTAGTTTTCACTCCAAAGCTATGAACTGGGAAGGTGTTGCATCCAGCATGGAAGTAATAGATTGGAAAACCATCTTCGAGCCCAAGACAACGGAAGAGATGCTAATGACCTTAGAGGAGAAGACGCTGAAATTGTGGAAAGACATGTCCCAAAAATACAACAAAGAGGAAAGAGCAGGAGGTTCGAGAGAAAAAAAGAGATTGTTCCGAAAGAGAAAAAGAGTGACTGCAAAATTAAGTAACTGTAAAGAAAACAACATCAGAAAAATATTAAATGATAAACTGCAGAGTATCGATGACGTCATACAGGAACTAATTGAGAAACATGCAGAAAAAGACGACGACGACGCTATATAAGCGATGAAGGTTAACTCAAAGTACCTCTTTAATTTTGCAAAAAGGAAGTCTAAAAATCACACGACTATCGGACCTTTGAAAAACAAAGACAGTGCTTTATCTGATGATCTAACAGAAGTATCTGAAATATTAAGAGCTCGGTACGAATCATCATCTTTCAGTATCCCAAAAACTGACAAACTCATATGCGATAGAAACGCGTTCTTTGAAGAACTACTACAAGGGGAAAGTATAACGGACTTCGACTTTACGACAGATGATATTACACAAGCTATAGTGAAACTGAAAGCACACTCAGCGGCAGGACCGGACAAATGGAATGCCACACTGATGAAAAACTGCAAGGATGCAATCGCTGAGCCCCTATATTGGATATGGAGACGATCACTAGACGGGAGAAATCCCAGGCATCCAGAAGAGCGCGAGCATAGTCCCAATATATAAAGGAGATCGACCGGAGGCCAAAAACTGTAGGCCAGTGTTGTTACTGTACATCTCATCTCACGAAAATTTTTGAACGAATAGTTAGACAGAAAATCTATGACTTTTTGGAAACTCGTTAAAAATTAAATAACCAACATGGATTTCGGTCAGGCAGATCATGTCTATCACAACTAATGGAACACTACAACAACATTATTGATGCACTTGAAAGTAATGAAAACTATGATGTACGGTAATATACACAGACTTTGACAAATGTGACCATGGAATCATAATACATAAACTGAAATATATGGGAATAACAGGAAAAGTAGGGAAATGGATATATAATTTCCTTTGTGAGCGGCGGCACGTCGTTACAATACAAGGAATATCTTCAGAATCAGAGGTCCTCAGCTTAACCACAAGGAACAGTATTAGCTCCACTACTCTTCATAATCATGCTAACTGACATAGATGAGGGCGTTACCAGAGACAGCACAGTAACATCCTTTGCCGTTCACACAAAGATCAGTAGAAAAATAAGAAACTCAGAGGATATAGGATCTCTACAAACAGACATGAACAGAATCTACAATTGGACGGAAGACAACAATATTAAGTTTAACACTGAGAAATTTCAAATGTTACGGTACGGAAAAAGAGAAGCCCTCAAATCCATGGAAAACTATACCCGAAATGGACAGGAAATTCAGAAATTCTAAAGCAAACGATTTAGTTGTAATGACTGATGCGAAATTTGAAACACAAAATAAGATAGCAGTAAACAAAGCAAAAAGAATAACTGGGCAGATACTGAGAACCTTTAAACGAAGGGATAGGAATATAATGATTCCTCTACTGAAAACACTGATCATACCCAAATTAGAATACTGCTCGGTCCTAACATTCCCATATTAAAAAGAAGGGATTCAGAGAAGCTTCACAGCCAAGATCAATGGGTGCAAAGAACTAAATTACTGGGAAAGGTTGCGAGAATAAAACCTATATTCACTGGAAAGGAGAAGACACACACACACCATTATTTACACTTGGGAAACAATGGAGAAACTAGCCCCTAATCTTACTCTGAACCTTGTAACTCCCCAAACAACAGTGGAAAGTAGAAAAGGAAGACTGTCGTGTTCCCAAATTAAAGGCTAAACAGTGAACATTCTTAACCCTGAAAGAAAAGTTTTGTTGTGAGGGGACCAAAACTGTTTAATCAGCTGCCCAAAGACCTAAGGAACACGAGTGGTGTTGCAATGGACATTTTCAAAAGAAGATTAGACGTCTGGCTCAGAACAATCCCCGATGAGCCGGGCGTACCTGGCTATGTGAGGTGGAGAGCACAAGAAACCAACTCGCTGCTTCACCAGGCCAACTCGAGAGGAGGGCCGACAAGCTTGACCTTCGTGAAATGAGGAATCATCGCACGGAACATTTGAAAGGTGTGTGTGTATACACACACACACACACACACACACACACACGGTGGTCCAAAAGTCCCTATCTATTTTGCTGAAATAACAGTATTTTAGGATAAAAATGTAGTAAAATATTTAGATGTATATTTATTTATCAAGCTTAGGCCTAAGATTCGACGTGAGCACCATCATTGTGTCTACAAATCTCAAATTTGTCCACTGCATTGCGGGACACATTCTCAAGTATCTAGGGTTATTTTAGCTACTGCCGTGACAATGCGAGTTCGCAGATCCTGCAGGTCTGTAACTCTTGTTTCGTAAACCTTACTTTATAAAGCCCCACTCAAACAAGTCTAATGTGTTAAATCTGGAGATCGTGCTTTCCATTTCCTGTTTCCACCACGTTCAATCCAGCGATTTGGTAAGAGTTCATGAAGGTGCACCCGACCGATGTTTGCATAGTGACATGGAGCTCCATCTTGTTGAAAGACAACAGTGTCGAGAATGCCATCTGAACGAAGCTCGGGTTCAAGAAACTGCTGAAACATGTCAAGATAAATTGGCCCTATTACCGTAGCTTCTGCAAAGAAAAAAGGTCCGTAAATCTTCGATCTTGTCATACCCAACCAGACATTAAGTTTAGGAGAGTATCTCTCCCATTCGTAGAACTCTCTTGGGTTTTTCACTAGCCCAGATACGGCAATTATGTCGATTAACCTTTCCGCATGTGTGGAATGTCGCCTCATCACTGAAGAGAATGTGGTTTAAGTTTTCGGTATGAAATTTTTCAGTCAATTCTGTGCACATGGCGGCTCGTCTTGGATAATCCTCTTCGTGTAATTCATGTAAGACTTGAATATGGTAACTTTTCTTTTTTAACCCTTTGGCTGCCATGTCAGTCGTATATGGGTGACGTGGCAAAATTCATATAGGCCACATCAGTCATATTTGGGTGACAGACTGTGAACAGTTTTAGTACCTTGTCACCCAATTATCAGTGACGGTATGTGCAATTTTCTATGTTATTTAAATAGTGTGGCCCCTGACAGACGTTTTGATATAAGTTTGGTGGCCCTGGGAGAATAAAAAGTATCCAACATTTAGCTTTTACCCCAGGTTCTGGCACGTGGAGCCAGTTGGATGATGGAACCCCTTTTTTTTTTTTATTTACACCAAAACATACAATAAAGAATTTATTGAATATTAAGCAAAATAAACGTTTTTATGAAGTTACAATAGCTTACAAATAAAGAATTTTCCTATGCAAACCAAAAAAGAAATTGGTGAAAAAAACAAACAAGGATTCATTTACTGTTCGTGATGATTAGCGAAGCAGTCAAGGCACATATAAGCAGTGCTGTGCGCGTTACTTTATAAACGTAATGCCGTTACCGTTAGTACAGTCTAAATGTAACGCCGTTATCGTTAGTTACCATTTTTAAAAAGTAACGAGTAACGGCACCTCGTTACCGTTACTTTTAATGAAATGTAAATATATTATACAGGGTGTACATAAAGTCAGGATCTATTTTTGTGAAACTTGGAAATTATATGGAATTCAATCATAAAATGATAAAGTGGTAACATTTATTAAATAATTAAGAGTAGGATTCGACGTGACCCCCATCAGTATCCCTGCACAGCTCAAATCGTTCCGCAGCATTTCTAAACACATTCTTGAGCATTTGCGGGGTTATGTTATCTGCAGCAGTTCGTGTACGTAAGTTTTCAAGACTCGTAATCTTCGTCTGATAGACGTGCGATTTGATAAAGCCCCATGCAAAGAAATCTAAAGGGGTTAAATCTGGTGATCTCGCTGGCCAAGGTCTGTTGCTTCCGCGTCCGATCCAGCGATTTGGAAAACGTCCATTTAGAATTTAGATAATCCTGAACAATTTTGGCATAGTGACAAGGAGCACCATTATGTTGATAGACGACGGGGATAGGATTGTTAGTACCGTCGTCTATCAACATGATGGTGCTCCTTGTCACTATGCCAAAATTGTTCAGGATTATCTAAATGGACGTTTTCCAAATCGCTGGATCGGACGCGGAAGCAACAGACCTTGGCCAGCGAGATCACCAGATTTAACCCCTTTAGATTTCTTTGCATGGGGCTTTATCAAATCGCACGTCTATCAAACGAAGATTACGAGTCTTGAAAACTTACGTACACGTATACGAACTGCTGCAGATAACATAACCCCGCAAATGCTCCAGAATGTGTTTAGAAATGCTGCGGAACGATTTCAGCTGTGCAGGGATACTGATGGGCGTCACGTCGAATCCTACTCTTAATTATTTAATAAATGTTACCACTTTATCATTTTATGATTGAATTCCATATAATTTCCAAGTGCTTCACAAAAATAGATCCTGACTTTATGTACACCCTGTATATATGCATAGGTATATTATAATTTATGTATACATAAAATATTATATTATATATGTATATAAACATTCGCTTGTGCGAGTACGTGTTAGTTTGTATCCACTGGTTAATGCATAGTAGGGGGTGTCGAAACATCAAAAATCGAGTTTCTCCAATTCCACAGTATGCACGTAGTTGGAAATGATGATCTCAACATCTTGTAAAAAAAAAAATGAGTATATGCGATCCCTCTTACCCCTTCCATAGCATCCCCCCATTTTACTCTCTCCACAGATATAAACCCCAAATGTGACAATCATGCATTATATTAAGTCTTATTAAGTAGATTAGATTAATTTAGATAGATTGAATAGATTACAGAGATTAATTTAGATAGATTAGATGAATTACATAAATTATTGTCACGTTTTTTTGTTTAGTTTCAGATTGTTTATGATTTAATTCCGAATGAGTTATATTAAATTCAGATTGAATGATTCAATTGCTAGAATTTAACAATTAGTTTCTTGTTATTAATACTACTAGGCCTAAATAAGTGAAATCATGGCGACAAGAAGCAAAACGCACAATTCAACATTTGGTCACCTTGCAGAATTTCCACCTTCAGTGACTCCTTCAAAGGCTGACGTATTTAGGCATTATTTATTGGTAAGAAAACGAGAAGAACTGATTTCGAAAGGTTCTAGAACAGCAAAAGAATGTTACAGAATTGTCACTAAAGATGTGGAAGCCATTTGGGAAAAGTTTTCCTTTCCACATATAGGATCTGAAGGAATAGCTATAAAAGTTGAACGATTGATAGAATCTGCAGCAAAGCTAAATAAAGTACCATTAAAACAAAGAAACAACAGTTTTCAGCAGAAGGTGGAGACTTTCGATGAAATGTTTGATATTTGCACTTGTACTTGGTACGATAAAAAATCAGTCGAACGGATTGGAGATGCGATATTAGAGTTCCAATGATTGAGTGGGAGTCTTTTGTGGGGCAGAAACAAAGAAAACAACTAGGACCAATCGTCAGAGTAACGACTTCCGCAAGAAAAAGGACTCACGTTAGAGTTAAAGGATTAGATTTAGAAAAAAGGGCCAAGATAAGCCTAGATATGAATGTCGCCTCAAACAGCAAACTGGACCCTTTACATATTATGGAAGATGAGAGCATGGAAATTGATGATGACAGCGACGATATTAACTTTGTTCCGGATTTTGAGTTGAGAGAAAACCATCAGAACAGAATTATTTATGATAACTTAACAATAACAGCAGATATATACCGTGTAAGTTACAGAGCTACTGCAGCTTTGAAGGATATGGGAATATTTGACGAAACCAATATGTATAGGAAATAAGTGGAAAGAGAAAGAATACGTGTGGGTAAAAAGAACATAATCAAAGTGAAATCAGAGAACACACAGATTGAAAGCATCGGATTTGATGGTAGAAAAGATCAAACTAAGACAAAGAAGGGAATGGAGTACGAAGAACATTATGTAATAGTCAAAGAACCTGGTGCTGTTTGTTTTACATGGATCATATAGCTCCAGATAACGGAACTGCTTGTTGTATGACAGATGAAATAATAACTTTTATAGTTGATTCTAATAGCAAAGAATCCCTCAAAGCTTTGCTATGCGATGGCACCCCAGTGAACACTGGCAGGATTGGCGGAGTGCTAAAATTGATTGAATTATATCTAGACAGGCCGGTCCTCTCTCTTTAGAGACGCTACAGACGCAGAAACAAGACTATACAAACATTTAGGATCTAAACGACCTAAAAGGGCCTCCTTTGGGCAACGGAGTTCGAATTTGATTTCGGGAATAAAATAATAACTTTTCGGAGATTCCGAATGTACAAAATTCAAAGAGGAAGGACATTGGGAAAGTGGGGCAGAAGAAGGTACATTAAACGCCTTTTTACCCAGACCAGAAAGGTCAGCGGAGTCACTCCGATTCTCTACCGAAACAACATTATCGGGAAATGCGTTTTCGCGCAGCTCTGAAGGATAATGACATGATCCATGAACAAGGGAATGAAGGGAATTCCACAACTGGCGCGTACTGCTGTCTTAAACTTTTAACGTCAACGACCCACTTGACGGATCCCTGCCTGTCACAGTACTTCGTGATTTCATGCAGACCTTCATATATATCATACCATAAACGTTTAAATTCTACCCAAGACAATTGATATATTTGCCCATTGGACCAATCGACAAGAAAGGTACGGACGCGCGCGGCGTCACCGAAATTTGGGTCATAAGTATCAAAAGCAAAACCGATTTTATCGGCATCTGTAGTCTGACAACCTCTAAACGAATCGTCAATTTTACCGAACCAATCCTTAAGGGAGGGTTTTACAAATCTATTATTAACGCGACCGCGAAAATGAGGGACATCAATTGTACGTTCCAGTACTGAAGAGGGAGTTACAAGGTTAACAGTGGTGTATGTCACGGGGGGTAATGGTTTGGACATCGTTAATTATAACACGTGTCGTTCTCACGAAAGTGTGCGTATAAAACAAAACTACCCATGTAAGAGACAAGAAATAATGGAACAATTGCTAAGTATTTTGAATAAAAAAAATAATTGAGAAAAAAAATGAGATAAACAATGAAACAATTTTTTTTTATATAGTTACGCAGGAGAACAAAATTGGGCAACTCTGCATTAACTCCGGATGCAGCAATCGTCGAGTAATTTTTTCGAACCTCCCAACACTGAAGTCTCGTGGCAAGGGTCGAAATTCAAACGAACTCGAGTCACACTAGAAAAAAGGGTTACATTATAATAGCAATAACATGAATTTTCACTAAAATTAATGAAAAAGGTTTAAATTGAAAACAATAAAAAAAAACCTAACCGGGTTCAACTAAATAAAAATGTGAGTTATGGGTATATACATCAGCATTATGACTGATCGCATTTATGTCCCACAACAAAACCTAAAATGATATTATTTAATATCCTCAAACAAAAAAAAAATGCAGATAATTTTATAAAAAGAATTTAAAAATTCAGATTTATAGTTTGGGAAAAAAACAAATACTGTACGTGAATACTGATTTAATGACTGAACGACTGATTAGTACTGTATTTCGTATTACTATCGAACAGTTAATTAAAATCAATTAATTAAAGAAGATTGATTAAGTGTTAAAGCCACTTCACTGTTTCACACTAAAAAGAAAAAAAAAGTTAATTAAAATTACTAAAATCAAAGAAAATGATAATTAAGAACACGATTTAAACGTAGTAATTTTTAACTAAAACGATTAAAATAAAACTCATCACAAATGGAGAGTGAGGGGTTCAGCACGCTGGTGCCTCCACGAAACTTTGAAGGTCAGCCTCACTCAGCTCAGAGTTAGGTGTGCCGCTCGTGACGTCATCTAAGAGGAAGATGAAACACAACGTTAAAAATCTTTGACGGAACACGGTCGAACGGTTGATTGGAGAAAAATCTGAATAATGATTCGAAAGTTGATTGAAGATTACAAATTGAAGAGAAGTTCCTCAAGGGAAATTTTTTGTAGCCAATATTTGTGGTTGATTGTAGAGAGAATTTCCAGGAAGAAATTTCCAGGAAGAAATTTCCAGGTAACGGTTCGCGATGGGTGGGAGACTACAATGTCTCGGTCTGGGACCTCCAGTGTCACGCAGCTTCCGCAGGCCTCTGCTCGCTGCGACTTTTAAGATGAATTCACTTTGGACGATCCAACGAGGGTGGTCCTTGTTGGTTTAACTTGGCCTTAGCCGAGAGCATCCGAGTTGCTACAAAACAGTTTCTACCAAGTTTTTTTCCCGAAGGGGTGAATGGAAACACTTCACTTCAAAAATTGGAGTTTTAGTTCACTCATAAATTTTTATTCACAAAGTATATTCAGAACGAGGCACTGATAATCAGAAGTTTACAAGGGGAGAGGTTTTACCCTTTACAACAACAGCTCAAGCAGGAATTTACAGGGGTAGAGGTTCGACCCCGTTTGACAATAGTTGAGGTAGGAATTAAAAATGAGAGGGGAGCAACCCTTTGTAACAAAGGCCCCGGGCAGGGATTTAGAGCTGGAGAAGTGCAACCTCTCGTATCAAGGGCTCAGGCAGGAATCTACAGCGAGGAGGGCTTAGCCTCCTCGGGCAAAGGCTACGGCAGGAATGATCTCATCTACAATATAAGAAACAAAGAAGTCCGAATTTTGGGGGGGTGCAGTTGAAGGCCAAGCTCCCGCTTTAGCTGGAGGGTTGAAGAATTCGGACGCTAAGCATAATTTAAGCAAAAAGTTAACAAAAAAATACTAGTTTTTGTAAGGTATATACTTTTGGATGGCGACCTAAAGTCGGGGTGCCGACATGTACCGAGTACATTAAGTACTCTATAATTTACATTATATTAAGTATATTAATTACCGTTAATTATAATTTTAACAATTTGTTAATTGACATATCTAATACTGAAGTAATCTGAATAGGTAATACAATTTAGATAATGACGGAGAGTTCTCCGTTGTTTTATAATTTAAAGGGGATTAACAACAATGTTATATATTTATAGTTAACAATAATTATGTCTAATATTATTAGAGGAATGGTTGGTTATCATGATTTGAAAGTCTAATTAGCCAGCGATGAGGAAAGCAGAGAAAAATGCAGTAGACTTTTCATTTGGAAGTACACGGGCATTAATGATAACGTAACACATAAGTGTCACAACCATGCGATTTACCATTTCTATGGTTGAACAGTATCCATGTTTGTGCCATTAGAAGTTCGCTGTAAACAGCGAATGTCCCTTAACTGTGCCTCTCTAATTCGTCTCCTTTAATTCCTCCCCAAATAATGACTTACAGTACGTACAGAGTAAATCACTCTGACGTCATAAAGTACTTAGTTTCCTTCACGTTTCGATCACGTGTTAGTATGTGGCTATCCTTAGCATTCCATGTATAGTAAACTCTTTAACAAATAAAAAAACCTCACTCTCTATAAGTCATTATTTATATGTTGTGTCCCGACTGGTGTTATGCAATATAAATGTTATTCAACCATACTCCTTCATACATCCATGTTCTGTTCTTGACCGCTCTCCTGTATTAATTTCATCACCTATTACCTATTTTATTACCTATTACCTATTGTCTACTTATGCTCTATCAGTCTATCATCATTCTATGGTTACTCGTGTCTATATTACGCACACAACCTATTGTGTGACGAATGATATGTGTACACTACTTTGTGCAGACGTACATGTCCCTTGACGATCATGATCACGTACATGTAAACACATCCACATGTATTCTTTTCACTTTTTCTTTTAACCGCGTTCACCTCTCGCAAGTTGTTTATTATGCTGATACGAAGGGTTCGAATTCACAAACAAGCATCTGAATTCGAAACCGTCTCTCTCACTTCTGCTACCAATTTATAACGTTAAGATGTTATGTACCCGGGTAATATATATATTGTTTCCCTGCCAGGCCACTGGTTATTATCTACTTACGGCACATAGTTATCCACGTTCTCATTACCTGTACTCACTATTTCTACCTAATTGTCATTCAAATTCCGTTGCTTATGTGTTACGTTATCATTAATGCCCGTGTACTTCCAAATGAAAAGTACACCGTATTTTTCTCTGCTTTCCTCATCGCTGGCTAATTATAATTAGACTTTGATGATAACCAACCAACCATTCCTCTAATAATATTAGACATAATTTGGCGTAATTATTGTTAACTATAAATATATAACATTGTTGTTAATCCCCTTTAAATTATAAAACAACGGAGAACTCTCCGTCATTATCTAAATTGTATTACCTATTCAGATTACTTCAGTATTAGATATGTCAATTAACAAATTGTTAAAATTGTAATTAACGGTAATTAATATACTTAATATAATGTAAATTGTGGAGTACTTAATGTACTCGGTACATGTCGGCACCCCGACTTTAGGTCACCATCCAAAAGTGTATACCTTACAAAAACTAGTATTTTTTTTTAACTTTTGCTTAAATATGATATGCTTAACGTCCGAATTCTTCAACCCTCCAGCTAAAGCGGGAGCTTGGCCTTCAACTGCACCCCCCCCAAAATTCGGACTTCTTTGTTTCTTATATGGTAGATGAGATCATTCCTGCCGTAGCCTGCCCGAGGAGGCTAAGCCCTCCTCGCTGTAGATTCCTGCCTGAGCCTTGATACGAGAGGTTGCACCTCTCCCGCTCTAAATCCCTGCCCGGGGCCTTTGTTACAAAGGGTTGCTCCCCTCTCATTTTTAATTCCTACCTTAACTATTGTCAAACGGGGTCGAACCTCTACCCCTGTAAATTCCTGCTTGAGCTGTTGTTGTAAAAGGTAAAACCTCTCCCCTGTAAACTTCTGATTATCAGTGCCTCGTTCTGTATATACTTTGTGAATAAAAATTTATGAGTGAACTAAAACTCCAATTTTTGAAGTGAAGTGTTTCCATTCACCCCTTCGGGAAAAAAACTTGGTAGAAACTGTTTTGTAGCAACTCGGATGCTCTCGGCTAAGGCCGAGCTAACCAACAAGGACCACCCTCGTTGGATCGTCCAGTGAATTCATCTTAAAAGTCGCAGCGAGCAGAGGCCTGCGGAAGCTGCGTGACACTGGAGGTCCCAGACCGAGACATTGTAGTCTCCCACCCATCGCAAACCGTTACTTGGAAATTTCTTCCTTGAAATTCTATCTACAATCAACCACAAATATTGAGTACAAAAAAAATTTCCCTTGAGGAACTTCTCTTCAATTTGTAATCTTCAATCAACTTTCGAATCATTATTCGTATTTTTCTCCAATCAACCGTTCGACCGTGTTCCGTCAAAGATTTTTAACGTTGCGTTTCATCTTCCTCTTAGATGACGTCACGAGCGGCACACCTAACTCCGAGCTAAGTGAGGCTGACCTTCAAAGTTTCGTGGAGGCTCCGAGGCACCAGCGTGCTGAACCCCTCACTCTCCGTTTGTGATGAGTTTTATTTTAATCGTTTCAGTTAAAAATTACTACGTTTAAATCGTGTTCTTAATTATCATTTTCTTTAATTTTAGTAATTTTAATTCACTTTTATTTTCTTTTTTTTTCTTTTTAGTGTGAAACAGTGAAGTGGCTTTAACACTTAATCAATCTTCTTTAATTAATTAATTAACTGTTCGATAGTAATACGAAATACAGTACTAATCAGTCGTTCAGTCATTAATTCAGTATTCACGCAGTATTTTTTTTTTCCCAACAAACTATAAATCTGAATTTTTAAATTCTTTTTTAAAATTATCTGCATTTTTTTTTTTTGAGGATATTAAATAATATCATTTTAGGTTTTGTTGTGGGACATAAATGCGATCAGTCATGATGCTGATGTATATACCCATAACTCACATTTTTATTTAGTTGAACCCGGTAAGTTTTTTTTTTTTTGTTTTCAATTTAAACCTTTTTCATTAATTTTAGTGAAAATTCATGTTATTGTTATATAATGTAACCCTTTTTTCTAGTGTGACTCGAGTTCGTTTGAATTTCGACCCTTGCCACGAGACTTCAGTGTTGGGAGGTTCGAAAAAATTACTCGACGATTGCTGCATCCGGAGTTAACGCAGAGTCGCCCAATTTTTGTTCTCTTGCGTAACTATATAAAAAAAAAATTGTTTCATTGTTTATCTTTTTTTTTTCTCAATTATTTTTTTTTATTCAAAATACTTAGAAATTGTTCCATTATTTCTCAGTTCTTGTCTCTTACATGGGTAGTTTTGTTTTATACACCCACTTTCGTGACAACGACACGCGTTATAATTAACGATGTCCAAACCATTACCCCCGTGACATACACCACTGTTAACCTTGTAACTCCCTCTTCAGTACTGGAACGTACAATTGATGTCCCTCATTTTCGCGGTCGCGTTAATAATAGATTTGTAGAACCCTCCCTTAAGGATTGGTTCGGTAAAATTGACGATTCGTTTAGAGGTTGTCAGACTACAGATGCCGATAAAATCGGTTTTGCTTTTGATACTTATGACCCAAATTTCGGTGACGCCGCGCGCGTCCGTACCTTTCTTGTCGATTGGTCCAATGGGCAAATATATCAATTTCTTGGGTAGAATTTAAACATTTATGGTATGATATATATGAAGGTCTGCATGAAATCACGAAGTACTGTGACAGGCAGGGATCCGTCAAATGGGTCGTTGACGTTAAAAGTTTAAAAGACAGCAGCGCGCAGTTGTGGACTTCCCTTCATTCCCTTGTTCATGGATCATGTCATTATCCTTCAGAGCTGCGCGAAAACGCATTTCCCGATAATGTTGTTTCGGTAGAGAATCGGAGTGACTCCGCTGACCTTTCTGGTCTGGGTAGAAAGGCGTTTAATGTACCTTCTTCTGCCCCACTTTCCCAATCTCCTTCCTCTTTGAATTTTGTACATTCGGAATCTCCGAAAAGTTATTATTTTATTCCCGAAATCAAATTCGAACTCCGTTGCCCAAAGGAGGCCCTTTTAGGTCGTTTTGATCCTAAATGTTTGTATAGTCTTGTTTCTGCGTCTATAGCGGATAAATTGCTGTGTCCTCTCTCTAAAGAGCCGCCATCCGTTCCACACATTCGGATTCCGATGGTAAACTTATTCCCGTCCTAGCGGAAACTATACTTGCCATCGGGATTGGAACTCGTCTTGTCCGTAAAGGTTTCTCGTTAGTCCCTCCGGAATATTGTCCCGGTTATGATTTAGTTATTGGCCCAGAATCCCTACGACCCAACGGATTCTCTTTCGACTTTTCGGATCGATGCTTCGTCGATGAACAGCTTAAAAGACACTATTCCCTACTCTGGTGCGATGCACCCGAGCAGGACTTTTTTTGTGACGATGAAACGTCATCCTCAGAAAATTTGGGTAATCCTGACCCAACCTTCTTTTCTGACTCAGTTGGTTCTGAACCGTTTGTTTCGACTTGTTCTTCGAATGAATTTCCTTCGAGGCTAGAACTCTCAGCCTCTCCTGATGATGATTTTTGTGATGCATCTTGTGACAGTGTTTGTGATGCTAATGTTGAAAACAGTAACGACAACAATGAAATTGTTGATTTATGTAATTATAAAGGAACTTCTGTTGAAAGTTTTTATGATGAAAGTTTTGTTGAAAGTAAGTGTAATACCTACGTTAATAATTGTTGTTATGTAAATGGGGATGTGACCAATTCTTTATTAAATGTGAATTCAGACAATTTGGATGATTGCTGTGCAACTGATGTTGAAAATCAGAATTTATTTTATTCTCACCATGGTCAGCACAACCATGTTGGTCCCGATGGCCATGACTTGTACGATGATTTAGACACTGCTCCTCAAATTGTCAGTAATTTTAGTCATTCGGACATTGATTCAACTGATATAGTTCATTCAGTGAACTTTGGTCAAGAAGACCCTGTTTTTGGTTTAGATGGATCGGATATCCAGGCATGTCCCAAAGAGGACGCGTTAGATGGTCAGGATGACCATGTTTTTGATAACTTTTCTCCACAGGACCCGAAATGTTTTGAGTTTACTTCGGCCAATCGGCAATGCCGCCTCGTTTAAGTGGTCATAAAGATGACCCTGTTTTTTATTTTTTTGGTCATGATGACCGTCATCTTGCTTCAGGTGATGCTTTTTCTGCTGTAGTAGCAGCTGGGGAGAATGCCCCACACGGTCCTGTAGGCGAGTCAGTTTTTATGAATTTTGATAATCATTGTGATGTTTATGATGACAGTAACAGTTTAGTAATGAATCGATCGTGTCCCAATAACTCCTTGTTAAACTCCGTTAATTTGTGTTGTGAGCAGTGTGGCAAGCAATCTTTTCCTAAAGAGCAAAGTGCTCACGTAGAGACGTATTGTCAATTGCAGACATCATGTCTCTCCAGTTGGTCACCCGATTCCCCTGATTGCGATATTCCAAATTTTGGTTTTCCTCCCAATACCCCAACCTCGTGCGAAACCATCGATGATGCAGACGAAGCATGTTCACATGTTTCGGAGACGCCTTCTTGGACTCTTGAAATGGAGCTTATTGACGAGAGCTCACAAATTTTCATGAAAACTTCTGTTAACAACCAAGCAGTTTTGGCTCTTGTTGAAACTGGCTGTCAGGCGAATTACATTAACCACGACGTATACAAGAAGTTACTCAAGTTGGCTACGGGAAAATTCGATTTGCATTCTCGTTTGACCTGCATTGACGATGATTGGGAAGAATACAGTACCGGAGAAATCATCCTTCCTATTGAGTTTGATTCAGTCCCTTATCTGACCCCATTTGTGGTCGTATCTGAATTGAATTGGGATGGAGATTTACTCTTGGGGATGAATTTCCTTATTACGCACGATCTTTATAGAGAAGCAGGCATAATTCGAGGAAAGAACTCACCTTTCGAGTATGTTTGTCACCCTTATTCTTCGGTCTTTTCAGCCGAGGGTGAAAGACTCGTTTCAGAGAGCCCGACGGACTCCCTGGAACCAGTTCAAAATAAAAAGGAACTGCTACCAGATGGGGAAGATTCTTCATCAATTGTCAATTGTTCCGTTCTAGTTCCGACGAACGAAGAACTAGAAAACCAACATACTTTTGGTAATTTTGAGTATGAAGACTCGAATGTCTTCACAGTAGACCCCAGTGACTCCATCGAGAGCGAGTCACCTCCTTCAGTGACAGTTAGGCCGGAACTTGAAGTTCCCAGTGTTCTGGCTATTCCAAATAAATTTGAAAACTCATCTCTTAAGTTCGATTTGGTCATTTCGCTTGAATCCCTATTTAAGGAAGATGACTTGATGTTGTTTTCAAAGGTAGAGGATTTTCCACCAAATTCCGAGACTAAGCCCATAGGTGCCGGGAGCGAACCCGAACCTACTCCACCGTCGGAAGTCGTACGCGCGGAAGGGCAAGCACGGAATATTCCTCACTACCATAATATGATCATTCCATCGATCATCCTCATCTTTCTTCCGCAAGTTAATGTTTTCACCCTTCTTTCTCTTTGGCTGTTCCTGGATCCTCTTTTGAAACCAGTGAAAGCCATTCTTCTTAATCCCGATACACCACCGCCTTTTGAGTGAGCAAGGCTCGTATGGTCAGTCCATTGCTTCCCGGCATGTTGCGAAAACCTTTAACCGAATGACCCACATGCCCGATCGCAAGACAACCTAACCATGCAGCTGATTTATCTGGCTTCGTATGTTCGTGAAATTCATCCATATGACCGAACATACCCTCAATTTAGGTTAAGTTTTTTTTGTTTTATTTTTTAAATAATCTTAATTATACGGAACTTATAACCTATAAGTGTTCAGTTCAGTATAGCTCGTAATTGAGTTCTATTTTCAACTGTTTATTCTTGATTTTTTTTTTTCGATTAATCTTGAGTAATTTTCATTAAATTGTTAGTCTACCATTTGTTAAGGGTATCAACCCAAAATTATAGCCAATTTTGACACACTATACCAGGATGCCATTCCTTTTCCCCTTCTAATAATTCTGTTACACCATTTCATTATTACTAATTACATAACTGTACCCTCACCATGAATTCCACTAAAACCTGTTGTTATCTATGCCCCGTCAACTCGTCAAATAAAATTCAATTGCTGTACTGATACTGCTGGTCACTATTAATGGTGAGATACTGTTAATATAACGCTATGAAGGTTACTGGTCGAATTGAATTCTGTGCCTAAATTCAGTTTCCAATACCGCTTAATTTACTTTAACTAATTTAAAGTCTTTTTAAGTGCGTATTCATTTTAATTACCTTCATACGTGCAACTGAGTTAATTACGTAAAATCTATAATCCCGATTGAATTTTATTACTTTTGACACATATTCGAATTCACTTTCCTACTGATTATACTTTCACCCAATCACACTCACCCACACTCTGAAACACTCTAGTAAACATTGGCATACTTATTAGAAAAGAAATTCACTACTCATATCTTAATTTTATCATACAAACCTTAGTCTTAAATCATTGGCTACCACGATAAATTATATTTAATTGCAGGGAACTGTTTGATATTTACTCTGGATTATTTGAATTTATTTAAACTTAATTGCTGCTTACAATATATATAATCTTGCCTGTTGCTTTATTAAGTTAATTTGAACCAACCTCTAAGCTAATCCGTTCTTCAAAATTTCATGATTTACCATTGACCACTAAGGATTCAGTTCTTCCCGGGATGAACCAATTACGTTCATATTCTACACACAACTGTACATACCCACTCAGCTAGACACGCGTATTACCCATATTTTTTCATACGTATACGCAATCACGTATAACTTCAACTATAAATTCCTTTCCCCATTTTTGGGTAAACCACCTACCATTTGCACTCTGCGCCTAATGCATAAATACACACGTGACCCAAGGTCTATACATCGTCTATTACGTAATTCTATCTTCCTTCTCCCTGGATATTCTTAATGGATAACAATATCTAAGTATCTAAAACGGTAACTAGATAAATATTCATGTTTTCACTAAATTAATTTTACTTTTCTTTAAATCAATTTTAAATATTTTACCAACTTATTCGGACTTGCAATAAGCTTACATTCTGCAACCGTGCTCCCACCGCTGAAGACTTCGTCCACCAATAAAATTAATTCGATTTTTACCTACCATAGTGAATAAGATTAGTTTATTAACTGTACAATCATGATACCTTCGGAAATTCTTATCTCTGTCAGTTCTGACGGATTAAACTCCACTTTAAATAGTTATATGAATTGAAAATTCCTGGACCTTAAAAATTGAATTTTTCTTTTAACCATTATTTACTATGTATGTATCTTTTTCCCTAAAATTATCTTAACCCAGGAAATCTTTCCGAATCTTTATGGTTCGTAGGTAATCTTGTTACTATAACGTTGGACAAACAAAATTTAACTTAAATTAGATCAATCCTGTAATTGGAACTTTAACTGAAATAATTAGGTGAAATGCCAGTAATGACTTAGATGGTTCATTAGTTTATAAGATTGTTTATGTAGTATGATTGCCACAATTGATCATACTTGTAGTTTTTTTTAAAAGATGACAACTTCGGACTTGGTCGTACTTTGTCGATATAGTAATTCCACTACAATCCTAGTAATCAGACCTCAGCCTTTTTAATTCACCTGCTGTAATTTTAAAACTTGTTTCCTTGATTTCTGTTTATTTCATTAATATAATTATCATTCTTCCCACTAAATTGCCCTGATTAATCCATCCCGAAATTGTCACGGTTTAATTTTTAATATATTGTAAATCAACTTCCACCCCACCATTACATCCTTTTTCACAGGGGAGAGCAGTGTCACAACCACGCGATTTACCATTTCTATGGTTGAACAGTATCCATGTTTGTGCCATTAGAAGTTCGCTGTAAACAGCGAATGTCCCTTAGCTGTGCCTCTCTAATTCGTCTCCTTTGATTTCTCCCAAATAATGACTTATACTGTACGTACAGAGTAAATCACTCTGACGTCATAAAGTAACTTAATTTCCTTCCATACCTTTCGAATCACGTTTAGTATGTGGATATCTTTCGTATTCAATGTATGGTAAATTCTTTAAAATAATAAAAACTTCACTCTCTATAAGTCATTATTTATATGTTGTGTCCCGACTGGTGTTATGCAATATAATGTTATTCAACTATACTCCTTCATACATCCATGTTCTGTTCTTGACCGCTCTCCTGTATTAATTTCATCACCTATTACCTATTTTATTACCTATTACCTATTGTCTACTTATGCCCTATCAGTCTATCATCATTCTATGGTTACTCGTGTCTATATTACGCACACAACCTATTGTGTGACGAATGATATGTGTACACTACTTTGTGCAGACGTACATGTCCCTTGACGATCATGATCACGTACATGTAAACACATCCACATGTTCTTTTCACTTTTTTCTTTTAACCGCGTTCACCTCTCGCAAGTTGTTTATTATTGCTGATACGAAGGGTTCGAATTCACAAACGAGCATCTGAATTCGAAACCGTCTCTCTCACTTCTGCTACCAATTTATAACGTTAAGATGTTATGTACCCGTAATATACTATATTGTTTCCCTGCCAGGCCACTGGTTATTATCTACTTACGGCACATAGTTATCCACGTTCTCATTACCTGTACTCACTATTTCTACCTAATTGTCATTCAAATTCCGTTGCTTATGTGTTACGTTATCATTAATGCCCGTGTACTTCCAAATGAAAAGTACACCGTATTTTTCTCTGCTTTCCTCATCGCTGGCTAATTATAATTAGACTTTCAAATGATGATAACCAATAGGGCGGGTCATACTATGCATTTTTTTTAAATCAATGGAGAGGGGTGTTCAAATGACATATTTTGGTGTATAGAACACAATTCTGAAGAAAATATTTAATTCTGATAACCCTAACCTACATCATTTTGCAGTTGATTACTATTAAATTGTTGATTATTTTACTATTGTAGTTACCCCAGAATATGTCTCCTCACGTTTTCTATCATGGCTGCTCACGTTATCTCTCATAGAGCATTGTTCTAACTAATTCATATAAACACATATAATGTAATTCATATAATAATATTTAAATACTCAAATAAAAAGGTGTGCCATTCCACTTAATTGTAATTATCATACAGTTTGGTATATGAAATATTTTGACGGTTTTCTGGCGCGCATAAGGCCATTTTCTGAGCCACCTTTCTCAGAGCCAGCAGCTTCAGCAAAGGTACAGAAAAACTATGATGAGATTCAAAACATTGCCCTTGCTAGTGTAAGGTATGGCATAGGGCTGAGGCCAACTGCAGCGATAGCAACAGCAGCTCTGATTGACGCAGGAATCATCACAGAAGACAATACAAGTAAAGTGATTGATAAGAGCAAGGTCAAGAGAGCACAGGAGAAGTTGATGAGAGAGCTGGGGGAACAGTTCGAGAAGAAGTGCAGGGAGGAGAGGGGGATCTCTTGCATCCTCTTTGATGGGCGGATTGACCTGACCAATGTGATGATGGAAGCTGAGGGCAGTGACCAATCTTTTCCCGCAAAGATCAAGGAAGAACACTATAGTGTTGTTAGTGAGCCTGGCAGCTACTATCTGTTCCACTTTACCCCAGAGAAAGCAACTAAAGAGGAGTCACATGCGGAGAAGATTGCTAAGGTCCTGTTTGCCTGGCTGAAAGAGAGGGGTTATGATAAGACCTTGTTGGCCATTGGAGGAGACTCAACAAATGTCAACACTGGTGTGAAAGCTGGAGTAATGCGGAAGCTGGAGCTGCACCTGGGGAGAAAGCTGGTCTGGTTGGTGTGCAACCTGCACACTGTTGAACTTCCCTTGCGCCATCTCATTGTTGACCTTGATGGCCCTACTCTGTCAGACAAAAAATTATCCGGGCCAATAGAAAGCTCCTTGATTCTGCTACAGACTTTGATATCAATCCAAACTTCACTCGAATCTCTGTTGGCCCTCCACTGATCAAGCTTCCTGACAAGGTCATTCAAGATCTCTCAACTGATCAATACTATGGCTATAAAATTGTCTGTGCAGTCAGGGATGGAGTACTTCCTGCAGGGCTGGCTCTGTTAGAGATAGGACCAGTAAACCACAGCCGCTGGCTCACCACAGCGAACAGACTTCTCAGGCTCTGGGTGTCAAAGCACGGACTTAAAGGAAAGAACCTGAAGATTCTGCAATTCATTGTGGAATTCATCATTGGAGTGTATTACCCATGTTGGTTCAACGTGAAGGTCAAGCACTCCTGGATCGAAGGGCCTAGGCACATCCTCTTTCAGCTGGACTGCCTCAAGTCCCAGAGAAAGGAGGTGCTGGATATTGTGATGCCAACTGTGAGAAGATCTGCTTGGTATGCCCACAGTGAAGTCATCCTCCAAACACTACTCTGCTCTGAGGATCAGAAGGAGAGGATTGAAGGGGTGGAGAGAATCCTGGCCATCAGGGGAGAGGGGGACCCGGACACTCAGCTGGGGGACTCTGTTAGGAGCAGAAGGACACCTGACATCAATTGTGATGCTTCCAGCATCGGTGACTTGATCAGCTGGTCAGAAGGTGTGTCAGAGCCACCTCTCACCTGCTCTCTAAGCACCTCAGAGGTGAAAAACTTCATTAACACCCCCATGGAGGTGCGCAACTGGCCTTGCCACACACAAAGCATTGAGAGGGTTGTTAAAATGGTGACTGAGGCTTCTGCTAAGTACTTCTCACAGGAAAAGAGGGATGGAGGGATCAGGGCTCAGGAGACCAGCAGGAAGCTGATGTCCAAGTCTGAGTCAAAGCAGGATTTGTGCAACCTGGCAACGTTCAAGATGTCAGGAGAATGGTCTTTGTAATTATATCCAGTGATATACATGCAGTTCACCTATTAATAAATATATGTAAAGTTGATTTGGCCTTGTCAATATAAATGATTTACCTTATATCTTTTAATATATTATAAAGGGGTTCAAAAGGGTAAAATTGGCAATTTAGAAATACAAAATGATGTAGGTTAGAGTTATCCTATCCAAAAAAGCAGCTCATATTTGAATTCCCCATGTAAAAACACATAATTTAGACACCCCTGATGGTAGGATTTCCTTCAGATTCATGTTGTCACCTGAGTACGACCCGCCCTATTAACCAACCATTCCTCTAATAATATTAGACATAATTTGGCGTAATTATTGTTAACTATAAAATATAACATTTTTGTTAATCCCCTTTAAATTATAAAACACACGGAGAACTCTCCGTCATTATCTAATTGTATTACCTATTCAGATTACTTCAGTATTAGATATGTCAATTAACAAATTGTTAAAATTGTAATTAACGGTAATTAATATACTTAATATAATGTAAATTATGGAGTACTTAATGTACTCGGTACATGTCGGCACCCCGACTTTAAGTCACCATCCAAAAGTGTATACCTTACAAAAACTAGTATTTTTTTTGTTAACTTTTTGCTTAAATATGATATGCTTAACGTCCGAATTCTTCAACCCTCCAGCTAAAGCGGGAGCTTGGCCTTCAACTGCACCCCCCCCAAAATTCGGACTTCTTTGTTTCTTATATGGTAGATGAGATCATTCCTGCCGTAGCCTTTGCCCGAGGAGGCTAAGCCCTCCTCGTGGTAGATTCCTGCCTGAGCCTTTGATACGAGAGGTTGCACCTCTCCCGCTCTAAATCCCTGCCCGGGGCCTTTGTTACAAAGGGTTGCTCCCCTCTCATTTTTAATTCCTACCTTAACTATTGTCAAACGGGGTCGAACCTCTACCCCTGTAAATTCCTGCTTGAGCTGTTGTTGTAAAAGGTAAAACCTCTCCCCCTGTAAACTTCTGATTATCAGTGCCTCGTTCTGTATATACTTTGTGAATAAAAATTTATGAGTGAACTAAAACTCCAATTTTTGAAGTGAAGTGTTTCCATTCACCCCTTCGGGAAAAAAACTTGGTAGAAATTGTTTTGTAGCAACTCGGATGCTCTCGGCTAAGGCCGAGCTAACCCAACAAGAACCACCTTCGTTGGATCGTCCAAAGTGAATTCATCTTAAAAGTCGCAGCGAGCAGAGGCCTGCGGAAGCTGCGTGACATAAGCAACGGAATTTGAATGACAATTAGGTAGAAGTAGTGAGTACAGGTAATGAGAACGTGGATAACTATGTTTCGTAAGTAGATAATAACCAGTGGCCTGGCAGGGAAACAATATAGTATATTACCAGGGTACATAACATCTTAACGTTATAAATTGGTAGCAGAAGTGAGAGAGAAGGTTTTGAATTCAGATGCTTGTTTGTGAATTCGAACCCTTCGTATCAGCAATAATAAACAACTTGCGAGAGGTGAACGCGGTTAAAAGAAAAAGTGAAAAAGAATACATGTGGATGTATTTACAATAATTTTACATGTAAGTAATGATGATCGTCAAGGGACATGTACGACTGCACATAGACTGATAGATTGATAGAGCATAAGTAGACAATAGGTAATAGGTAATAAAATAGGTAATAGGTGATGAAATTAATACAGGCGAGCGGTCAAGAACAGAACATGGATGTATGAAGGAGTATGGTTGAATAACATTTATATTGCATAACACCAGTCGGGACACAACATATAAATAATGACTTATAGAGAGAGAGGTTTTTATTATTGTTAAAGAGTTTACCATACATGGAATGCTAAGGATAGCCACATACTAAACACGTGATCGAAACGTGAAGGAAACTAAGTACTTTATGACGTCAGCGTGATTTACTCTGTACGTACCGTATAAGTCATTATTTGGGGAGGAATTAAAGGAGACGAATTAGAGAGGCACAGTTAAGGGACATTCGCTGTTTACAGCGAACTTCTAATGGAACAAACATGGATACTGTTCAACCATAGAAATGGTAAATCGCATGGTTGTGACACTCGTACCTCCATTTTGACCAAGTACCCTTTTCCCCAAACTTTGGAGCGCCGTTTCTTTGGAATTGTTTGAGGTAGTGTGTTGAGAAAAGTACCATTAGATTTGTCTCACTGAGATCTATAATGTCTGCTATTTTTTAAGACAAGTTGCCTTTAATATGTATATTAAAATAACGTATTCCTTTATTTTACCAATTGAGTTATAAGAACCGATTCTTGTCTAGCTGGGTGAAACCATGAAAAAGAGGCATCAACATAACTTTATATTTAAAAAAGGCAGTTATTAGGTATTTATCGGGAGGCTTCATTTAGGCTTATCGGGAGGGTACTGCTCCACCTGGAAAACACTGGTTATTGCTGCCATCATGAGTTTGACATTCTGGTGCTTAGTGCAAATGCAGACAGAATGTGTTCCACTGGCATCTGGCAACACACATTCTTTTGGCTTAAGCTCTGCAAATTTTGAAAATCCTATTTTAATTGTTGGATGGTTTGTTTTAAAAAGCTCAAATGCTTCTTTTAGGTTGCATAAGATTAGCGATTTTTGTTTTCTTTCCCGCCTACCATCAGCTCCTTTTACAGAAACAGTCTTTCAACCCTGGCATTTGTCTACTCACATCTGGCGAATGATAGAAGTCAATTACTTTGGCAGCAGTTTCACTATTCAGGCGTTTCTCCAAATGCGGATTAGGAGTTGAAAGCACTCCCTTCTCCCTCACCAAACTCTTTGCTTGCCTAGCCATGTAATCTGAGCACTTAAATTCTTCTCTGATCTTTACTTGTGTCCATCTTTTTGGTAGGATAGTAAGAATTGTCAGTTTTTCACTTCGACTTGTCACTTGATTAAATTTCTCTTTAGTTGTTGAAGAATCTCCAGTTTTGTATCATCTGAGTCACTGCATGAAATTGGTTGTTTAGTTGCAAGTTCAGGCTTTCTTTTCACAACTACTACTTTCCTCACTTTCTCTTTGCGTAACCAGCGCTGTTAGAGAGTTTACATGATTTTATTCGGATCTCATCAAGTGTGGCCAATGAAGCATTGAATTTACTAAGCTCATACTGCATTTCAACTACATCTCCAACGGTTTCTAGCTCAGATGGGGCACTTGATGAGGTGGATGGTGATTTTTCAAGTGGTTCACATTCAGGCATTGGGGATGGACGATTTGCTAGTATATTTCGACAGGTTGCACATGCTTTATGATTATTTGTTAGTTTCAATTCAGGATTTTTGATCAATCAGTAATTTATCGTTTCCAAGTGAAACTACAAATTTGCATAGTTATACTAAATAAGAATAGATCATATGCACTAAAAAATTACACGCAATCCACTGTAAACAAAAACAACACATTGCATAATTAAGAGCGGTCGCTTTGTTTGTAAGCGAACCTCTATACAAATATCCCTAACCGAATGAAACTGCATTATATCCTAACATAATTTCGTAATATTTTCCATGCAAACGCTCGAACTAAAAAAAATACATTTTTCATTTCTAATTCCAAATTAAAATATCAAATTAAAACATCCTTTTTAGAATACAATCTAAATTTGAACTATTGTCATTGAACTGGAAGAGAGAGAGATAAAAATCGGCCTACCTATACAAATAAAATTGATTATTGAATGAATTTATAAAACGTAAAGAAAATATATGAAAAGAATTTCCTACACAAATTTCTGTAATTCAAAAAAAATTATAATATCGAGATTTAATGAAATATGTATATCTTGACTCACATAGGTTCCCTAAATAAACATAAAATTTACTGCGCACTTTTAGACCTATAATTAATAAATTCAATGTTACGCGTGAAAAGCACAAATTAGAATTTAATGCATAACATTTGTGCTTATTAAAGAAAATTCTATTATTATTTATGTTAAACCAATTAAAATTTTGTTAAATAACTAAGAATTTACTACTCAATAGACATACCGTAATAACGGTTAATCTCCGAACAATATTTTACGATAGGCCTACAAGAAATCCCTCTTTACAATACAATAGCCATTTTACCAAATATGTCGGAATTGTCGTGAAATGAACGAAAGGAACAGAGAGGAGAAAAAAAAGATAATCAGCTTACCTACCAAAGTTTATGAGTATATAAATATATGTAATTATATATATAACTAATAAATACGTATTAGTTAATAAGTAAGTATATAATTAATGAGTATATAAAAAATCAAAAAAAAACTTATACAAAATTTCACACCACCATTTTTCTATTTCAGTTAAACGAATTCTGCTTATTTTGAAATTTTACACAATCCTATACGGCGACTTATCTGACAAATTTAATATGTTTAAAATTACCTTTCGACTGTCAATTAACTGTAACTTAACCTATATAGCGCGAAGCGAGCGAAGCAAAAAGCCCGTAAATCTATATAAACAAAATAATCCTATTATTATATACAGGCAATCGAAATATAATCAAAAATCTGCTAATGAAACCCAGAAAATTTCTCACAAATTTTCGCTAAAACATTTTGAAAGGACCATATAAAATGTGTATCACTGTATTTAAACTAACAATTTACTTACGTACAAATTTTTTCTATATTAATCGCTATTTTTATATCACAATTATTACTAATTCCAAAAATTTTAAACAAAAAGGAAAAAGGTAAGCTGAAACAGGCATACAGTGGAAGAGACGAAAAAAAAGAAAAATTGAGTCTCCAGGCAGCACGATAATTTTCAAAACTATATCCTCTCCGACCCAAATGAACGAAATTTAACGTAATAATGACTCGCACTATTTAGTCGGACAAGTTTTTCTACCGACTCTAACGACTAAAATAAGTTTTTGAGTCACTAGACTGCGAAAAGTAACGGAACTGGACGATGCAAAATGGAACAAAGGGAACATTTCAGAATGAACAAACGAACATTTCAGAATCCAACGAACTCTCACGAAAAGAAAGAAAAAAAACAAATTAAATTTTTAGGCGCGAAGTTTGTCAGGGACGCTATCAGGATGCGAAGGCGATGCGCCATCTTGAATTTATATTTACAATGAAATTTTAAGGAATGAAAATCGAAATTTGCCTGCAAACGAGATCAACTTTGCATTTAGATATTTTAATAATCGAAATAAAATATTCATTAACGCTATTGGTTATTATACCGGTTTTGAAGAATTTTAATCAAAATACTAAGTCACGTGGGTAAGCCTCACAAAATATGATGTAAGACCACCGCTCGCCACCAGATGTAGTGACTACCCTTATTATTTACTTTACTTCCTTATTTACTCTTCTTTCTACTTTACTATATCTCTATTTATTCTCGATCGGCTATTTCTTTCATTTATCACTTTGTTTCTCTACACTCTTTTTGCCGTATCGTATAAATATCATGGTAGCGCGCCTAGACCTGACTCTGAACGACCGTTACAAAACAAAGGGGGAAGTGGGTATATTAATACTCTTTTTTAACACTTGTGAACGCTTTATTGATTTCGAAAATGGTTTAGTTAAGTTAGGGGTATGCGAGTATGAAATTTCTATTATAATAATTTAGGTCGGAGAGGGACACAAAACAATTAGTTTTTAAGATCACATGGCTCCAAATCTTACGCGTATCGCGCCTGCCTCAAGACTGACTCCCTCATGGGTAGTCCGCTCTTTTCGGCCCCTCTCAGGACTACCATCTCTACCCATTTTAAACAATTTAAATCTAACATACTTTTTCGTAATTTCATAATTATTAGTAAATGATTTACATTAAACATTATCTTATTTAATTAAACAGAAATTAATATTCCTAACTAAGCATTACTACAAGTCCTTCACAGCCGTCGCCACTTCACGGCGATGTGACACACTTCCCCGGCGAGCCGTTTCTTTCGAGATGCTGAACTGATTGAGGTCTGCTGGTGGATCCGCCGAACGTGTGATAGCAGCCACAATGCTTACTACCTATGTAGAGAATGGAAAGTGGAAAGGAAACTGTCAAGAATACATGTGGGTTACGGGACACTTTAAAACTGACGCTATCGATGAATACTATACACAATACGCACCTGATTATTGGACATGCGGAAACGATCAGCCACTTCCATGACAGCAGGTGCATTAAGGATGCGGCGAGGAATATTGACAGACACACTTGGCTCTTTCGGCAGGGGGAACGCTAGTTCTGTCTCCGACTCTCCTGACATGCCAGTATCATCATTCTCCATGGCCTCATCTCCCGTTTCGTATGCACACTTTGAGGTTTGCGGCTCCTGGCGAGGACGTTTTCTTCCTTCCTGTAGCTTTCTTTTTACAGCGAAAACTTTATCGTTCCCGCTCATCGTTGCCACCCGAGGACCACGTTGATCGAGGTAGAAGTCAGTGTCTTCTTGTCCTTGTCGGACAGCAGTCGATTCTTCTTTATATCTTCGACAGCGTCAGATGCTCCGATATCCCACAGCTTGTCCACACTGTCCGAAAACTTCTGCCGTTTTCCTTTGGCGTCAGTTTCTCGTTTTCTGCTCTTTTGGAGTAAGTGCCACTCTTTCCACAATGCCTCTAGCTTCCGTTCGCAGTTGAGCTTTGTGATTGTTTTAATGTGGGCCATGTTCCAAAACTTTAAGACGTTTACGGTTTCTTTGAATGCGTCTTTCCTGTTAGCAGTGTACTGGATAACACTGAAGAAGTATTGCAAAACCTGCCGTGTTGGCAATTTGCTACCACTGATGGAGGACGACGGTTGGCCAACTAAAAAAATTTCCGAGGCCGATCTTAGAGAAGGTAGCGATGTTATTTTCGCCTTTCCTTTTGATGACTCTCTATTTGTAGCTTCAAGAGTTCTTCCAGTTATGGTTGCCATCGATTTGTCCATGACAAAGGATGAGGAACTCAGACAGAATTTCAAAATGTTATGATCTGCAAAAAAAGAAATAGGTTAGGTACCTGGCACAGGCATAGTGCATTTTCTAATTACCTATATACATTATACATTCCGCCCGGGTATGGTGACTCATTTTTTTTTAAAAGTATAGGTGATCGTGGTTTTTCCCATTTTGGCACTATACTAGCACATTGGTATTACCTGTATACAGGCACAACCTTTAAACCGTTAGTCGTATGACATTGGCAGGCACACCAAACGACTTCTCTCATTAAGAGGATTCAGAAAACATCCCTACTTAATGATTTATCTTGATTCAGTAAAAAGTTAAAAAGTACGCATTTAAAAAAAAATAGTAATTTCAAGGTCGATGCGAGACCCCTAAATATTGATCAATTTTTGTAAAAATGGTACCAATGTGCTAGTATAGTGCCAAATAATGGGAAAAACCACGATCACCTATACTTTTCAAAAAAAATTGAAAAAAGTGGGCCACCCTACTGCCCATATTCAAACTGCTGAAATCCATGTTTATCTAAAAAGAAAAAAAAACATATGTGCTTAAAAGCCAGGGTTGGGTTCAATATACAAAATGGAAACAATTAGTTTTTTTATTTTTCTTCAAATTAATTAGTTAGTATTGTACTTCACAACTTCAAGATCAATTACAATTAATTTTTGCTGTATCAATTACAGTTATACAAATATAACTATCTATTCTATATATCTAAATACTGTATATATAAAAATATATATCTATATCAAGTAGTATAACAAAAAAACTATCAAGGTTTATTTTCATTCGATGATGTATGACTGCCAGATCTAGGGTATAATTTTTAAAACAATTGACATTAATTGATCAATTACATCAGTTATAGCTAAAAAAATCAATTACAATACCTATTTTTATTTTATTTGAATCAATTACAATTAATGGAAATTAGGATCAATTAATTAAAAATTATTATAATTATTCATTGTATCCAAATCTGTTAAAAGCTATTTTTGCTTAGATGGTACAATATAATTTGGGACCTACTGATCTTGTTTCACAGGTCTACAACAAGAAAAATGTGCAGTTTGATTTACAGATTGAATAAATACAGATGCCAAAATATTTTTGCTCCAAGGTTTAAATAAGCTTATTTTCACATGGGTACATACTGTTGTACACAATGAATAAATACACAAAGTTAAGTAATTCTATTAAAACTCTTCTAAGGTACTTATATACGTACATAGCTTTACCTTTAAACAGGATAGCAAGTTCTTCACACTTTTGAATGTCCATATAAATTAATTAATTATGTAATTTAAATTATCTGTATTATATAATTCTCTGAAATATACAAAAAGAAAAAAATTTATAATAGGGCCGGATACTTATTCGACCAAATAACTGGGTTAGGTTAGGTTAGATAATTACCGATTTTTTAGAAAATTACCAGACATTATATATCTCGGTAAGAAAAATCTAATGGTATTTTTCTCAACACTCTAGCTCAAACAGTTCCAAAGTTTGGTGGAAAGGTACTTGGTCAAAATGGAGGTGGGTATGGTCCACTGAAATGGCTGTAGCGTCTTATCTATATAACTTAATCAACACTAAAATTCTTGTTTTAGGTTAGGTAGACATGTGTACCCAAAATTGGTGAAAAGAGAAAAAAATCGGTTGTGACATCAAATGACCTACACAAGGTAAAAAATAAGATCAACTTTTTTTTTACCTGAGGTAAAATTGAATAGAAACAAAGTTGTAGATCTGCTTAAAAGCTTTAAAATAGTTTTAAATGGTCTCTGTAAGTGCAATTGGAGCCGAGATATTTCATGTTGAAATATGGTATGACCTTGGAAATTGACCTTTTTTACAAAATTTGAATGATATATCTCTGGACCATATGACCTTAGAGTGTTGAAAGAAGCGTCATTTAGTCCAGGCAATTTGTAGTTAGACCTGGGCAAAATTGCTTCAGAAGCTTTCTAAACTGTTTCCAGCTCAGGAACCATTGCCGAATAACATATCCAAAATCCGACAAAATTGGACCCCGGGAACACCCCAAAAATGAAATTCAAAATGGCGGACTGGATGTTTCCTACGAAAAAAAAAATATATATAATTTACGCTTTTATTTATAGAGATACATTTGATGCTTTTTCTTTCAGTTGTAATGTTTTAAATAATTCAACAATATACAACACAACCAGTTATTACGCAAAATAATGTTATATAGCTTTTACAGATTTTATAATCAATAATACAACAATTATTTTTTTCCCTTTTCAAGTTATGTTCATTACAGAAGAAGTGATACCTGGTCACAAACATACAGAAATTAATCCTCTTCATCACTATCATCGATAGATTACCGGTACTTGGGTTGTTATCGCAACCACTGATTTGGCACTCGCCACAAGCGGCTGAACAGGGCATTCCATTACGCTTGCATCCCATCTTGAAGTAGCACATTTCGTCTTGCAGGAGCAGCGGATCATGTTGAGTAGATAATTTGGAGCTGGTAGCTTGTCGCAGGCTGTAGGGTAGTAGGAATTATTCTTTACATACCAACCCCACTGTTCTGCATCGATCTTCTCTTCTGTAGACTTCCAGATTAGTATTTGAAAGTATGTGCGAAAGCTGTGGTACTTTGTGGACCCATCGGTAGGTGGCAAACGTTCGGGTGTAACAAAAGATTTTAGCTGTAGCTACCTTTTCAACTAACATTCGATGACGTAGTGCGTTAGTGGATTCAAGTGTTTTGCAGCCATACAACAGAAGCATTGCCTTTCTTCCAGCGGCTTCAATGTCAGAGTGTTGGCAACAATCAGAACAGAATGTATTTGCAACTGAACGGAGTTCAGCCACCTTCATCAGTGTGTCGAATGCTTTGGCTTTACCGATCGAAAAAATTCTGGATGTGCTATCACAGCCGTGAAAGCATGCACAAACAGGAGATACTTGCAGATGTCTGCCTAACAATGATTGAATGCTGAGAATATCATACACAGGATTAGGAGGATGCCCCGTCTTATATCGCTGCGATAGTACAACTTGAAACCACTGTCCTTGGCATGGTAAAAAGGAGAATCAGCAAGTCGGTGTCTTCCCCTATTACTGTTGTAGTTGCATTTTCTGATGAGGAAACTGCTGCACGAACGATGTCCACATCAGCATCCCCATCTGCGTTGTGAACAGTACACCCGTGCTTCTTCAACATCTCACCTACGAGGGAAATAAATGCTTGCTTGTGTTTTTCATTAGCCAAGAAGTGTTCCTTCTGGCCAACAAACTTCATGCTTGACTGAGATTCACATTTCTGCTTGTCTTGGTGCTGCGTCTTCTGTGGGTCATGTCCTTGATCGTAGGAGAGCTGCTGTAGCCATCAAAACAATGATTGCTTTTCCATATGTTTTCAGAGTGAAATCGGCATATGAGTTGGCGATGCTGTCATATGTTTCATCTTGACGCCAGGAAACACGATGTAGTAGAGATCCACCCTCCAATACGTACTGGTCTGTGCACTGAATTTCTTGAACTACTTCCATGCGTAAAGTGTCAGTGTATTTGATTATTGCATGAGCTAGCTGAGACTTATCGGGTTTCCTCAAGATACTTCGTGATTCGAACAATGCAGGAGGATATGCACACAGTTCGTAACACATGACATCTTCAAGATTCATGTCTCCGCCAGTGGCAACAGTCATCATTCTCTGAAACAGTAGTGCAGGATCTACTTCTATATCTGAAGCATCAGTGATCACAACGGCAGAAGCAGATCCTAGTGTTTTCACTTTGTCAGATCTTTTGGCAGAATATGTAAAGGCTTGTTTCCCAATCATTTTTACGACAATGTTCGTACCGATTGAATGCAATTGATGAACGTTAACTCCAGGATCAGCAGTTAGCCTGTTACAATGTTGCAGAGACCCGAGGTAGAATGGAATGGGGATAAGGATTCCAGACGTTCAAGTACTTTCTTCATGTCATTACTGTCCCTGATTTGTCTACTTCCCCTCATTTCCTTGTGCTGTTCACTACTTTCCAACAAAACTCTGGTGTATTCCTGCATTGCTAAGTTATAAGTGGAACACAGAGGCATAGAAAAGAGCCACGTTGTCCTTTGGATGTCTGTAAATCCACTTCCGCGTGTCAGTCCGCCTCTGCTTTTCAGGGAACGCATTAGTACTTGTTCTATCACCAGGTCTGTGCCGAGTCCGGCCCATAATCTGTCGCTTCTTCTTACCACAAACTTACCTTCCTGGAACATTTTGTTAACGGCTGGATTTTCAGAAGGCAAACTTAACATTTTCTGCAGGTACAGGTATATCGATTTCAGGTAATTGTGATGTCCGGCTGCTGCAATTATGGGGATGGTCTCCAGCATAGCTTGCAAGTGCAAATCCCACGAGCCGGTTCTGTCTGCTGTTATCAAGGAACGTGCAATGTTGATCATTCGCTGATATTCCAACCAGAGTTGACTTGTTTGCGAAGTAGATTGTAGGTCAGTTTTCTTCGCATCCAAAGTGGTAGCAATCTGAGACAATGCATTCGAAGATTCCACATCCTCAACTGATTGTTTGGCGGTCATAACATCGTCGAGCAGGTCACAAGCTTCATTATGGAGGTCATGAGGAGTTCCATCTTCATTACGAGGGAAAACGTCTGCGACTAGTAAGGTACTAAGAGCTGCATCTACTATCATATGACCACGTATCGTTCTTGAAACAGCTTTTCCAGACATGTGTTGCACGGCATTTGGTCCGTATATTTCTTGAAGTACTTCAGACAATCCTGAACCATTCATAAGAGTACCGACTGCTCCCAAAAGATTCATCAGAGTGTGAAATGATCCCAGCATTAAAACAATGTCCTGCAGGTCTCTCTGTTCATTGATGATTTGGGAAGCTTTCCAGAACAAAGGCTGATCAAAGGTAATAATGCATGGGACTTTTTGATCGCGTGCTATCTTGCTCAAATATAGTAATGTCGAAAATATGCACGTCATGTCAGTTGGCGACATATCTATGATGGGAAGGAACGTGATCGACGCCACACCTGGATGTGAGACACTTGATCCACCGTGAATTGCCTGCATTGTTCCGGACCAACTTGGACCTGATCTTTCTGCTAAGATATCTGCCAGAGAAGACTAAGTCGACTTATGGTGGCAGTGGGTACTGGAAGTTCGCGGAATGAGATGTCCCTCAACGTGCTTCTCGCGTGTCTATATTCCCTAATGTCAACGGTTGCAATCTTCTTAATGTCATTGTCACCAACATTACGCCTGTGAATAGAAGGGTGGATCTTGATCTTCGGAGTTATTGCGGCAATCATACCCATTCCATGAAAGGTATTCTTCCCATCCAAAGTGCAGACATCATGATCGACGTTATCTGCTGCTAGAAGGACTGCAGTGTTTTCATCAACAGTAAAAGAGCCAGACCCACTTGCCAGCGCCGCGTTTCTTTCGAATCTTGTTACTTTTGCATACGACGAACAGTAACCCAGCTGATGGAGAACGTCAATAAGGTACCTTGACCTAAAGTTGTGGTGTAGCTGAACCGACAAACCGATCTGTAGTGGACATAGTAATCCTCTAGGACGGGTTGCTTGCATAATGCTCTGCCCAATTGCACCTATTTTTCTTGAAGCATCCTGTCCCGCAAATGCTTTTGATAATAGCAATTTCAGACTGTTGGGAATGTAATCAAGAGCACTTTCTGCAGTGATGTCGTTTGGAGATGGATACACATCTTTTCTAGGCGAGTCGACAGACTTGATATCACTTCTGATTATTTTTGCAGCAGCTTCTACTAGTAAAATCTTCTGTAGCTCTATATCTATATCACATTCTTTCGACTTTTTGTGATAATCTATAAGAATTTCATTAGCTCTCTCTCGTAGTGTTACTACATCTGCCTTCCCACTTTCACCTGATATTATGATCTTGTCTCCGTAACGTTCTAAAAGCTTTCTCTTCATGTGCCTGCGTTCGTAGACAGAGCTCTGACTTCCTTGAAGATATTCCTCCATTTTGGAAATTAGGTCTCCAATCAACAGTTGTTCACCATCATTCTCTTCCAGGTAAGCACAGGTCTGAAGGAATGCTTGGTGTTGCTCTTCATTAGTTGGTCTCCCTTTCTTCGAATCATGATCGTCGGAGGAGTATGCGCGAGGAATGTTTTTTCCACTTCGAAAATTTACGCTGCAGGTGTGATGGTAGACACAATCTGCAGCAGGAAGATCACGAAGATAATACTCCAGACGGCCTTTTACATTAACGACCATTCATCGCAGCGGCTTTCACAGCACCTTTTTATGGTTTCGGAGAACTCTGTAGTTCTTATTTTGACATGCTCTGATTTTGGTTTGTGTTTGGAAAAAAGTCCACAAAGGTATCACAAAACAAACAGTGAGTAGCACTGGAAAATGCGTATTCATGAAAACGAGCACTTTTCCTTGGTATTGCCTCGGCTGCGGTCTGTCGCTTCTTTATTTCAATGGTCTTTTTATCCGTAAACCTTTTCCTACATACAACGTGAACACTTATTCCAGCTGTTGCAACAACATCGCTTCCACGGCTGCGGCTGGATGCATTTATACCATCTGCTCCTTTTTGCGAGATGTGAACCACTTCCTGTCCGCTGTCCAATTTCTCCTTACAAATCACGCACAATTCTTCAGGGGTCTGCATTCTTGAAGGCGGACGCACACCGAGTCAGTCTGAAACAGAAAACACAAATTAATAACTGTGTTGCAGTATTTAAAAGGAGTACATAATAACAGTTTTAAAGAAAATGACAAGCACAAATACGCAGATTTGATAGTGGGTAGTAGGAATTAAAGAGTTGTATATAATATAAGTTTATAAAGATGTAGCAATGTCCATTCTCACATACACTCCATACAGTATATTTTATTTACATTACGTTACGTCATAGTTTAATACTAGCCGCCTAATACAATTTTTAGTGTCATATAGGTTAATTTAGAAACGAAAATGTGTTTTAAAACATTTTACTGATCAAGAAAAACGTCATAACTCTCTCTACAAAGCGAAATTAAAATTTATTGTATTTCGTAGGAAACTGCCAGTCCGCCATTTTGAATTTCATTTTTGGGGGTGTTCCCGGGGTCCAATTTTGTCGGATTTTGGATATGTTATTCTGCAATGGTTCCTGAGCTGGAAACAGTTTAGAAAGTTTCTGAAGCAATTTTGCCCAGGTTGAAGCTATTTTTGCTCTAGATTGCCTGGACTAATTCTGTTTTTCTCACAGAGATCTGTAAGTGTGCCAATTTTCAAAAAAATCGGTGGTGGTCACGTTTTTTTCGCCGTTGAACTGACATGGAATGACCCGTATCTAGACGTCCAGATCTTGCCTCATCATGAACGCTACCCGACTTATGAGCGCCAAGACAATTAAGCGCAAAAAATAACCTAACCTAACCACATTATTTTTAACATCCTTAATAAATATTGTTCAAGCTATTTTTTTCTTTTATCCAGTTTTTATTTGCTTGCTCTCGCTAAATTGTCTTGGCGCTCATTTGTCCTGCGCCCAATTGTCGTGTCACGATCATGAACAGATCCTGTTCTCTTAAATTTATTGGCCAGCTCGCGAATTGCTTTGTCTGTAGATCCTGGTTTGTGAAATCATCATTCGAATTTTTCTCCAATTTCTTTGCACTTCTTCCCTTGGATACGTAGTGTTACTACCATCACACGTTCTTGTACATCCATCATCATCTTTGGCTTGTAGAAAATAAAATAGAAATATCATTATTTCAGCAAAGTAGGGAGTTTTGAACCACCCTATATATATATATATATATATATATATATATATATATATATATATACATAACACACACACACACACACACACACACACACACACACACACACACACACACTAGGGGCACTCAGTATATTTTTCCCCACCCTTCTTAGCTAAGTAATAGGCCATTGGGCTGAAATGTCTTTTGGGACGTAAGTTTGAACTTTCTGCGCTTCACATAACCGGATTTTTTTCAATTTGAACCTCCCCCCCCTTGTATAAAGCCGATGGTTAACACAGTTCCAAAATGGCCTAAACAGAGCTGTTATCGAGTTCTTAACCGCAGAGAAAGAAACAGTTGGAAATATTTACAAACGTCTACAAAACGTTTACGGAGATGCTGTTGTTGATCGAAACACAGTTGGACGCTGGTCTAAACGTGTGAGATCATCGGAGAGAGGGAGAGTCAGCCTCGATGATGAGCCACGTAGCGGTCGCCCGGCATCGGCTGTGACATATCACACTGTGCAACCTGCTAACAGCATCATTCGATCAAATCGCCGCGTCACATACAAGGAGCTATCACTGGAGCTAGGAATTAGTGAAGGAAGTGTAAATACGATAATTCAGCAACTGGCAACTGGGATACTCAAAAGTGTGTTCACGGTTTGTTCCTCGCCAACTGACTGAAGATCACAAAGCCCAAAGAAAAGAAATTGCTTCGGAGTCGTTGGTTCGATACGAGACAGAAGGGGATGACTTCCTTTCACGAATTGTGACTGGGGATGAGACTTGGGTACACCACTTTGAACCTGAAACAAAATGCCAATCCATGGAGTGGCATCACGCAGACTCCCCACGCAAGAAAAAGTTCAAAATGGCTCCCTTTGCAGGAAAGGTTATGGCCACCATCTTCTGGGACATGAAAGGGGTGATTCTGGTGGACATTATGAATAAAGGACAAACAATCAACACAGAGACATGTATTGCTACCCTACAAAGACTCCAGAGACGTATAAAGCGAGTTTGACCGGAGAGAAAATTGGAAGAGGTCCTTCTTTTGCACGATAACGCAAGACCACACAACAGTTTGCAAACAAGAGGCCATCACAAAATACGCTTGACTGTGTTATCCCACCCTCCATACAGCCCGGATCTTGCACCGTCAGACTTCCATTTGTTTAGGCCAATGAAGGATGTTATTCGTGGAAGAAAATTTCAGAGTGACGATGAGGTTGTTGAGGAGGTTAAGAGGTGCTCCAGCGGAACCCAGCGGACTTTTACCAGCAAGGAATAAATACCCTTGTTTCGAGGTGGAGGAAAGCCGTAGGAAAGGATGGAGACTGTGTGGAGAAATAAAAACTTTTAAAAAAGTTATGTACTACTTGTGTAAAAATTTTTGGAACATACAGGAAACTTGGAAAGAAAGAAAAAAGGTGGGGCAAAATATATTGAGTGGCCATATATATATAATTAGGGTGGTCCAAAATTTGGGCTAAAATTTCAAAATAGTTGGAAATGCTCTCCACATGGCTGCTCTTATTCCTTTAGATGTGAAGTGATTTTGTGCAAATTATCTGTCAATTCAGTACATAATAAGAGGTCGCTATGATTTTCACATTTTCAATTAATTAATTAGCTAATTTTCTACCCACTACATTTTTAGAGGACGCGGCAGTCACGCCACGTTGACTCCGCCCACCTTTCAGAGGATGATGCAGTTGTTCGATTTCTTGTATAATGCTGTTTGTGAATCAGACAAATCATTTACTCATGCATCATTTCAAGTTTTAACTTGTTGGAGGACGGTTTTAAGTTCGTTCAAACTTCAAGAGCTTAGGAATAGTATCTCGTGTAAGTATTAATTCATATATATTAATTATTAATTCATATATATAATTATTAATTCATATATATTAAGTATTAATTCATATGTATTATATTTATTCAGTATAAATATATATATATATATATAATATATATATATATATATATATATATATATATATATATATTATATAAATTATGTTCTTTATATGCAAATTTATAACCAGTAAGGATGTTGCTATTAAATTAAATGATTAAAATTGTAACGTATATATCTTATGTCTCTTGAAGTTTATTATTTACTTAAATGTATTTTTAAAAATTTGGCAATCTTCCTACCCACCAACCACTAACCACTGTAACCAATTTTTTTACTTTATTTATTTTGACTGCAATTTTTTACCTTAACACTTATATAATTGTGGTTTGGTGCTAAGAGGTTAATGCATTATTTTCCCTCATTTTTCAGGTTATGGCTGGAAGTACTCGCTCATCTACAGTAACGTGGGTTCTAGGAAAGCCCAGCAACGAGTTATCAACTGCAAGGCTACCCACATGTGGTGATGTACTTCGTTTGGTTCAGTTTCACCACCATGAACAGTCCAAGACCTTGAAAGAGAGCTACAACTTGGCCTGCAAAGAGGCCCTGCAAGTATGGCAGAGAGCAAGGATTCCTACACAGCGAGTCGATTCCTGCGTTAGGAAGCTGTCAAAGCTGTACGAAGAGTTCCTTGCGTTGAAGAAAAACCGCAAGACGCAGCTACAAAGCTACAGAGTGAAAGAGAGCATGTTCCAAAAGACTCTCTCAGAGCTTTTTGACGTTACCTCGAAAGACGCCTTGAAGGTGATAGACAATGAAGAAGACCGCCAATTCCTGATGATGCAACGAGAAGACGTCTTTTCCTGCAGTATGGCAGGCCTTGACAAGATTAATTTTGCCAAGGAATACCGCAAGAGATGTCAGGAGAAAGATGCTGACAAAGCTCTAAGGTACAAAGAAAGAGAGGCTGCATTCCAGGCTGGAGCTGCTGCTCTTCCATCATCCAGCACATCCACTTCATCCTCTGAAGATTTCAACGCTGAAGACGATGATTATCGTCCGTCGACTTCGACCGGAAGAGCAGATGTACACACTCATCCTCCGAAACAAAACAATATCTTCACATCACCAGATGTGGTTGCTGCTCTTGATCGCGTCAACCTTCCCGATCGAGGAGCAGTCTTCGTTGCTGGATCAGTCGCTCGAGCTCTGGGCTGATATTTCTACAATGACTCACGCAGCTCCATCAGTCGTTCAAGAAGGCAAGCAAGGCAGGCAGCAGCCAAAGAGGATCAAGCTTCGTTTTCTGTCGAAGGACCCCTTCTTCTTCACTGGGATGGGAAACTACTTCCCGACATCGGCGGCGCAAAGGAAACAGCCGAACGAACCGCGGTAATCGTTACGGGAAATGGGATGGAAAAACTCCTCGCCGTGCCAAAAATACAACGAGCTACAGGAGAAGAACAGGCCAAGGCTTGCATTTCGACGATTGATGACTGGAATCTTCGCGGTGAGATCCAAGGTCTCGCATTTGACACAACTGCGTCTAATACTGGCCTTCAGAGGGGAGCCTGTACCAAGATTGAAAAAGCAGTAGGGAGGGAACTTGTCTGGATCGCTTGTCGACATCATATCCTTGAAATCGTCTTGTCAAACACCTGCAACGCACTTCTTGGACCCACAGGTGGCCTGGAAATGACTCTTTAAACGTTTTCAGAAAAATGGCCATCACTTCAGAAGGATTCCTTCATGAAGGCTTCAAACAACCTATTCAGAGATCCAAAGATGTTCCAGCTTCGAGAGGAAATGATCCAGTACTTCACAAAGACACTGGAGTCTAAACAATCGCGTGGTGACCACGAGGAATTGCTACGACTCTGCCTCACCTTCCTCGGGTGCCGTGATGAGAAAGAAGTCAAGATCCGCGCTCCAGGACCAACTCACCATGCACGCTAGATGGCCAAGGCCATCTACGTCCTCAAAATTTATCTGCTCAAGCATCAGCTACAGCTGACAGCACGTGAGACGGAGAATATCACCGAGCTCTCTCTCTGTTTATCGCCTTGGTCTACGCACGTTTTTGGAACGGGGCCCCCGTCGGAATCAACGCTCCTTTCAACGATATTCTGCTTTTTAAAATCTTGCAAAAGTACCCAAATCAGACCATTTCCAAAGCAGCGTCCACAGCTCTTCAACGGCACCTGTGGTATCTTGGAGAGCATCTCATCGGCCTTGCATTCATCGATCCTAGAGTCGATGCCGAGACCAAACGGAAGATGGTCGTAAACCTCCAACGTAACGAGAATACCACTGTTACTCCTCGATTGAAGCTTGAAGAAAACATTGAAGATTTGAATTTGTATGAAATGGTCACCAAAAGGACCCTGGGAAACTTCATCCTGTTAAAGAAAGAAGGAAGGAAGGCAGCGGAGGATACCTTCCTGAGGACCGATCCCAATTCCTGGACGGAGGATGATTGCTTTCAAGAGTTTCGACGCATAGCGATCAACCTAAAAGTTGTCAATGATTCGGCGGAGAGGGGTATCGCCCTTATCAAGGCATATAATACATCTTTGACCAAGGATGAAGAAAAACAATAATTCATCCTCCAATTTAGTAGCAAAACATCGCCAAGAAGTCAGTGATGAAGCGTTAATCTAAGTCAGGGGTTCCCAAATTGTGTTCCGCGGAACACCAATTTGGGAACCCCTGATCTAAGTAATGACCTATATTATAAACGAATGGTAAATGTAATTTTCTATCAAACATATCATTTTTGCTTTTTAAAAATTAATGTTTTCTTTAAGTTATTCTTTTTTCTAAAAAAAATAAGCTGTTTTCTTTGAGATTTAATCTGTTTTCAAACAAATAAACTAGTATTTGCCCTTGTTTTTTAATTTTTTAACCCAGAAGATCAATCTACTAGCGACCAGTAAATATCATTCAATTAGGCTGAAATTTGGCATGGAGATGTTTGATAGATATAGGAACAGGAGCAGCCATGTGGAGGTAAAAAATTACAAAATTCTATTTTTTGGACCACCCTAATATATATATATATTATATATATATACAGGGTGTCCATAAATTATTCAACCCATTATAAGCCTTAATAAATTCTTTATTATAGGAGCTATCTTAAAACGGTTTGCGGCAATTAATAACACAACTCAAGAATTTTTTTTCTTTATTTCGTAGAACATCCACTAGGGGCACAATAGCGACAGTTAAGGAGAAAGCAATGTGTGTGCTGTGGATGTGTGAAACCAAATCTCCAATTACTGTACAGAGATGTTTTCAGGAGGAATATCAGAAAACTCCACCAACAAAGCAATCACTCAAGCGATGGCTGAAACGATTTCAAGAAACTGGCAGTGTGCTACATCAGAAAGGAGCTGGTTGGCCTAGTGTGTCTGAAGATAAGATAGCAGGAATTCAGGAGGCGTTTATCCGAAGTCCTACAAAATCCATCCGCCGAGCAAGCCGAGAACTGCAAATACCGCGTTCAACAGTGCATAAAGTGGTTCACAAGAGGTTGAAACTTTATGCCTACAAATTGCAAACCTTCCAGAAACTTCTACCAAATGACAAACCCAAACGGGTACAGTTTGCTGTTGACATTCTTGACCGTATTGATGAAAATGAGCATTTTTTGAACAATGTCGTTTTCAGTGATGAAGCGACATTCCATCTGTCTGGTAAAGTCAACAGACACAATTGCCGTATATGGGGATCAGAAAATCCGCATTAATTTATTGAACACGAAGGCAACAGTCCCAAGATAAACGTTTGGTGTGCTCTCTCCCATAACCGTGTGATTGGACCATTTTTCTTCCATGAGAACACTGTGAAGGCTACAAATTACCTAGATATGCTTGAATGGTATGCTGCACCTCAGCTTGAGGATATGCAGCCCCGTGTGTTCTTTCAGCAAGATGGGGCACATCGGAGGTTCCTCAATGAAAAGTTCCCTTCTCGTTGGATCGGGCGAGATGGCCTTATTCCATGGCCTCTTCGTTCCCCGGATATCACGCCTCTGGATTTCTTTTTATGGGGCTACACAAAGGACAGAGTGTATGATGCAAAGAAGGTTAATAACATCACAGAATTAAGACACCGATTGAAGAGACATTAGCTTCCATCACGCAAGACATGCTTCTTAATGTTTGGGACGAAATCATCTATCACCTTCATGTTCTGCGTGCTACCAATGGGGCTCACGTGGAGGTTTACTGAATTAAAACAAAAATTTCTTGAGTTGTGTTATTTAATTGCCGCAAACCGTTTTAAGATAACTCCTATAATAACGAATTTATTAAGGCTTATAATTGGGTGAATAATTTATGGACACCATATATATATATATATATTATATATAATATTATATATATATATATATATATATTATATATATATGAAAGAACGACGCTTGTGTAGAAGAACGTCCGCACAAGATGGGGAGAGAGAGCGAGCAAATATATGCACGGCATGAGAAGGTGCCACCTCAGGGCATTCGATTCCGCTCTTATGTAGGAATTAAGAGTTGATTGATAGGGGTCCTTGTGCGGTGGTTAGCATATCCGACCGGCAATTGGATGATCTCGGGTTCGATTCCTGGGAGGTGCCTCATTTTCATTTGTTCGTTCTCTCTCCCATCTTGTTCGGACGCTCTTCTAAACAAGCGCGTTCTTTATATTAATTATACTGTGTGTTGTTTGCAGTTAAAGTGTTTGTGTGTATATATATATATATATATATATATATATATATATATTTATATATATACCTAACTCTGTTCGTAATTGTGTATTGTGCATGTCCTCCGTGGTGGCGAGGGGACCTACAATTTTACGTGGGTTCCGAATCACAAGGCCTTAATTTTACTACCTTAAACTATACCCACTCTATCAACATATGGGTCTAATCGATTTTTAAACATGTTTATAGACGTGCTACTAATTACTTCTACCGGCCAACTATTCTATGCATAAAAACGTTTTTGGCAACTGTTGTCTTGAAACTTCTACTTGGCAACTTACACCCGTTATTTCTAGTCCTATTATATTGAGATAAAAAAGCCATCTCTATCTACGTTATCGAACCCATTCATAATTTTAAAAACCTGGATTAGATCACCCCTTCGTCAGTTTTAACTCCTTAAACCTATCCTCGTACGACTTTGACCTAAACGACGGAATCATCGTAGTTGCTCGTCTTTGAACTCTCGATTTTGTCTATATCTTTTCGCATATGCGGATTTCAAAATTCGATCGCGTTCTCCAAATGGGGTCTAACTAATGATTTATAAAGAACAACAATAATATCGCGCGATTTGTACTCAAAATTCCTAGCTATAAAACTTCGTTTTATTGACCGTTGCTGTACTTTGTTTCGCCACTTTTAAATCACCAGTGACTATAACTCCTAAATTTTTTTCCTGTTCTGCGCTTGCCAACTCCTTCCCTGACATACTATACGGAAAGTTACCTTTACGCGAACCTATATGTAAAATTTTGCACTTATCGACGTTAAATCTTATTTGCCATGTGACTGACCAATCATCGATTTTATTCAGATCTTCCTGGATTTTACCTCTATCTTCGTCATTAATCGCCCTACCACCCAGCTTCGTGTCATCCGCAAACTTTGAAACTGTACTGACTTGGCCGATATCTAAATCGTTAATATATATATAAGAAAAAGCAAGGGGCCCAATACAGAGCCCTCAGGAACGCCACTCGCTACATTAGCCCAAGACGACTCTGCTCCATCAACGACCACCCTCTGTTTCGTACCTCGCAATTACTCTTCTATCCAATTTATTACTACATCCCTGATTCCATGAGCCTTAGTTTTTCAATGAGTCTTTTGTGCGGTTAGGTGTCAAACGCTTTTTGAAAATCTAAATACACTATATCAACCGCCCGATGACTGTCGTAAACTTCAACCACGCTTTGGAAAAATTCTAAAAGATTTGTTTCGCCTAAGACCGTGCTGCGTATTTCTAACCAAGTTATGCATATCGGCGTTCCGCACTCGCCAAAAAGATCTGATGCAGTATTCCTCCTCGTCAGGTGGTTTATGCTACTGTAATAATGTAAATGGACTGCTGTTAGCTCTCGGTCATGAGCACAAATCTGAAGATTGGCGTTTATTTATTGACTCATCGAAGCTAAGCCTCAAGGTTGTACTACTTCACAATGGAAATAAATACCCTTCCATTCCTGTAGGGCACGCTGTCCACATGAAGGAATCTTACGAAAATATGAAACTCATCCTTCAGCAGATTAATTATGACCAGTTTCGTTGGTATATATGTGGGATTTAAAAGTCGTCGCGCTTCTTCTGGGAATGCAGCTCGGTTATACGAAGTTCTGCTGCTTCCTTTGTGAATGGGACAGCAGAGCCAGAGATTCGCATTATTTTGTAAAGGATTGGCCACTTCGTCAAAACTGTATCCCAGGACTGAAGAATGTGTCTCATGAACCCTTAGTTGACCCAAGAAAATATACTTACCGCCACTTCACATCAAACTTGGCATCATGAAAAATTTTGTCAAAGCAATGAACAAGGAAGATGAGGCATTCAAATATTTGAAGAAAAAGTTTTCACGACTTAGCGATGCAAAGATAAAAGAAGGGATCTTTGTTGGTCCCCAAATCAGAGAGCTCATGAAAGATCAAAAGTTTGATGATGCCTTGAGAGGAAAAGAAAAAGTGGCATGGGAGGCATGGAGAATGTTGTAACAAATTTTTCTAGGGAATATCAAAGCCTCTAACTATGAAAAAATAGTGCAGGACATGATTGAAGCATATAGGTTTATTGGGATGTAATATGTCACTAAAAATCCATTTCTTGCACTCCCATTTAGATTTCTTCCCTGAAAACCTCGGCGACGTAAGCGATGAGCATGGAGAAAGGTTCCACCAAGATATAGCTATTTGGAGAAACGCTACCAAGGGAGGTGGGATCCGGCAATGTTATCTGATTACTGCTGGACATTGATGCGAGAAGCTCCTAATGAAAACTACAAGAGAAATCAGTGACAAAGAAGTTTTAAGAAGAATATTTTTAAATGCCAATCTGCCACTAATATAATTTTTATGAAGTATTTTTACTAACTTCTATACACTTTTTGAATAAATATTAAAATACAAGTTTGTCAGTAACCTTGGGTGATAGAGAAATTCTACGGCTATATTCGGAATCAGCGGAAAAAATCCTATAAGACCGACCTGTTCACGTCCAAGAAACAAAAAAAAAAGTTAAAATTTGTTCCCCAGTGTTATTGGTAGGGCTATTTTTCACTATGATATTTTTCACAATATTGCTATATGAAAAACTACACTGATATCCAAAAGTACATTAGCAATGCCTAAGAAGCCCGGGAAAAATGGAAGTACTAAAATATTCTTTGACAAGGTGCGAGTGTTATTATTCACACGATAGAAGGTTCGTTTAGCCTTATTAAGACAAGATTCCATGAACGCAGATGGGTAACACAGCTCACTTTCAATACCGTTGATATTTTCCAATTCGGCATAGATGTATTCCGGACTGGCGATCCTAAGAGCGCGGAGAAACATTGAGGAAAATATGGCCATCTTAATAAAGGTGTCATGTCCAGAATAAAAGTGTACGTAGGGCAAATTGTTTGTTTTTTCTCTTACAATTTATTTTTCAATTTATTTTGTAGGTTTATTTCTTTATTTTATTTCTTTGTGACATACAGGGGTTAGACAAAATAATATGAACACCCGCCGATTTCACCGGTTATCTTTACGGACTGCTCAGACACAAGTAAACGGTCAAATGACTGGCAAACCTATTTAAAATGCGTAACAGAGAGTGTATACGTCATGTTATAACCCTCACGTTGTTTTTACAGATGTGAGTGAATTATGAATTAGCAGTTATGAAAGACCTGTCAGACTTCCAAAGAGGGCAAATTGTCGGAGCGAGGATGGCTGGTGCATCGGTGACGAAAACCGCTCAGATGTTCAATGTATCCAGAGGAACTGTCCTCTATGGTCATGTCTGCATACCAAAACCATGGAAAGACAAGCACCGACATGCAATAGTGGACGCAAGAGAAGCTGTGTGATCGAGACCGCCGGGTGTTAAAGCGCATTGTGACAAAGAACCATAAGACCACAGCTCCAAAAGTGACTGCAGAGCTTAACACATCTTGCAAGCCGGTATCGACCAGAACTGTACGTCGCGAGCTCCATGGAGCTGGATACCAT
>JAJOZX010001888.1:707500-765771 GCA_023014485.1 Bathynomus jamesi | reverse complement strand
AAGGATGTTTTAATTTGATATTTTAATTTGGGTATTAGAAATGAAAAATGTCCTTTTTTTTTTAGTTCGAGCGTTTGCATAGAAAAATTACAAAATTTGTCAGGATATAATGCAGTTCATTCGGTTAGGGATATTTGTATAGAGGTTCGCTTACAAACAAAGCGACCGCTCTCAATTAGGCAATGTTTTGTTTGTTTACAGTAGTGGTTCGTGTATTTGTGAGTGCATATATCTATTCTTATTTAGTATAACTATGCAAATTTGTAGTTTCACTTGGAAACGATAAATTACTGGGATTTTTGTGATTTGCAAACCATACTGGGGTTTCTGTTGAAGGAGAGAGTTGTCTCAGATGTAATTTGCGAATTGCGAGTTCAATTCATATGAAATTTGACGTTTCAAGTTGGAATTACTGTATTAAAATAATTTTTGGTAGTAATATTTAAATTTTTTTACTTTTTAATAACTGTTTAGAAAATTATTATTGTTTAAACCTTCAGTCGGAGTTAACTAATGCATTTGAAACATTGGCTCAAGTGTACACTCGGAAATGGAGCCTTCTAGATAGCCAGTAACGTTTTTGTGGCGTCTTTGTGTGCTCCTCCTCAAAGGGCAAGAGGGTTCATGATTGTCAGAGAATGGATGACATGAAGTTTCTGGGTTCATTTTGTCTTTTGTATTTGAAAGTATTGATCTGATTTCTGACGATAGTTTGAACAATAATATTTCTTAAATTATACTAACAGTTACTATGTATGGGCGCTTTTATATTTATACTGTACAATTTTGTTTCGTGCGTTTTATGAATTTTGTTATCTTCTCCGCTGTAACTGCCATAAGTGACCTTATTGGTAGCTAGATTTGATTAAATTTTTGCGAAATTTTGAGATGTGTAATTTTTTTTCTTTCCGTGAATTTGGCCAGAGCAAATGTGTAGTTAGTATTTCGAAGTGAACTGTCGAGAAAATTCGATAAATTAAATATGAAATGATAAGCAGTGCAGAAACACGTTTCGAATAAACTTTTTTTTCAAAATTTCAAAAGGCTCGGTTTGGAGGCAACCAAGTTGAATCCGAGTTCCATCCATGGAGTTTAGTCGACCGGATAGGTGATCGATCACCGATGAGAGAGAGAAGAGGGAAACCCAGACTGCGCAGGGACTTGGCGCAGGATGGTTTCGGAAGAGAAGAGTTAGAAGAGAGGAACCGAATGCGCAGAGACTTGGCGCAGGACAGTTTCGGAAGAGAAGAGAAGAGAAATTTACGTGTGCAGGTCTTGGCACGAAAGTTTCGATCGAAGATGGTCTACTGGTATTTTTCGGGCAGTAGCTGGTCACGCTGCTCGAATGCTTCGCTAAATATGTGTTGTAGCACGCGGTAGACAAGCCACGAGAGCTTGAACGTGTGTCTATGACTGTACTGTCCATACAGACATACAGTAGGTTCGTTGGGAAACGGCCTACGGCGGAGTGATCGGTTGATTGTTGCCAGTAGAAGAGTCTTTCAGCTGGACGTAGGAAGAGCAGCGTTCACCGACAAAAGTGGAGATGAGACAAGGCGAGTTTCTTCATCGACTTCTAGAATTGCAAATTCCGTCCAATTCCAGCGCGTGGTCCCGCTTTCAGTATATCTCCCCCCCTGATCCTTTTAGAATTGGACGTCTCTTGTTTTGTTTTTTTCGCCATTGGAGAGAGAGCGGAACCATTATAGCGTGCTGCCCTGTTGCATGTTGATTGATGCAATCCCTTGCATTCTAGCGAAGTGAGCAGGAGAGCTGCGATTGAAAATTGAAGTCCGTTGTCACGTGCGGAGTGTCATCTAAAAACGTCCAGCAAATTAATGTACTGATTATTATGTAATGAAATTATAAGTGAAAGGGTGCGATTATTGCCCAAATTGTTGTGTTTTTCGTGAAGTAGTATGTGCGCTCTTGGTCAGTATTTTATGTAAACTTTTTCTTATTTTTTCTATGTCGCCCTGATAGTAACTGTATAACTATACAAATAACTGTTTCAAATGTAAAGCGATCGTTGATGAGGAATCGCGGGAATAGATTGTGAACTTGAGATTTGTGTGGCCACTGTAAGAAAATTTTCCGTTAATTTTTTTTTGGCATGTATAGATTAGTTACAGGTTGTAATTTAATTATTAGTGTGAAATGTTATTTTATGCAAATGTGAAAATTATAAAGTTTTCGGTTTTTATAATGATACAAAATATATGTGTGGAATTTGTCATTCTAATTATTTCTTGTCTATCTCAACTCTGAATTTGTTAAAGAAAAAAAAAAAAAAAAAAAAATTGCAAAATATATAAATTTGTTGAATAAATTTATTAAATTGTTAAACGATATTAATAAGTTTTACTAATGGAAAAACTTATTTTCAAGGGGGTGATGCGAGTGTAGTAATGCCTAGTTAAGAATATTAATTTTGTTAATTAAGATAATGTTTAATATAAATCATTTACTAAAAATTGTGAAATTGTTTGAAATTGTTTAAAATGGTTAGAGTTGGCAGTCCTGAACAGAGGCCGAGAGAGCAGACTACCCCCCAAGGGAGACAGTCTTCTAGGCGACGCGTTACGCGTAAGGTGGCGTCATGTAACGTAAATTTAATTAATTGTTCGTGTTCCTTCCTCTCCGACGTAAATTATTATAATAGAAATTCCGTACTCGCATCCCCCTAAATTACTTAAACCATTTTCGGAATCAATAAAACGTTCACAAGTGTTAAAATAGAGTATTAATAAACCCCCCTTCCCCCTTTGTTTGTAACGGTTTTCATAGTCAGTCTCGGCGTAGCTACCATGAAATTTATAAAATGCAGTGAAAAGAGTGTAGAGAAAGCAAGCGATAAATGAAATAAAGAGCCGATAGAAGAGTAAATAAATAATGAAGAGAAAGTAAATAAATAAAGGCGTTCACTACATCTGGTGGCTAGCGGTGGTCTTACATCATATTTTGTGAGGCTTACCCACGTGACTAGTATTTCGATTAAAATTCTTCAAACCCGGTATATTAGCCAATAGCGTTAATGAATATTTTATTTCGATTATTAAAATATCTAAATGCAAAGTTTACCCCGTTTGCAGGCAAATTTCGATTTTCATTCCTTAAAATTCATTGTAATTGTAAATTCAAAATGGCGCCCTTACATTCCAAATTATTCTGAGTCGCGTCGCTTCAAAAAGTTCGCGCGTCCAAATTTTTTTGTTTGAGATTGAGTCTAGTGACTCAAAATTTCTTTTAGTCGTGGTGCAGAGTCGGTAGAAAAACTTGTCCGACTCAATATTGCGAGTCATTATTACGTTAAATTTCGTTCATTAGGTCGGAGAGGACATAGTTTTGAAAATTTATCGTGCTGCCTGAGGACTCAATTTTTCTTTTTTTTCGTCTCTTCCACTGTTATGCCTGTTTCAGCTTACCTTTTTACTTTTTGTTTAAAACTTTTGGAATTAGTAGAAATTGTGATAATATAATAATAACGATTAATATAGAAAAAATTTGTACGTAAGTAAATTGTTAGTTTAAATACACTGTGATACACATTTTATGCGGTCCTTAAAAAATGTTTTAGCGAAAATTTGTACCGATTGTAAAACATTTCATGAACATGAAAATTTTCTGGGTTTCATTAGCAGATTTTTGATTATATTTCGATTGGTTGTACATAAATTATAATGATAGGCTTATTTTAAATAATTGTTTATATAGATTTACGGGCTTTTTGCTTTGCTCGCTTCGCGCTAAAATAGGATTACGTTACATTTTAAGGGACAATCGAAATATAATCTTAAACATATTAAATTTGTCAGATTTGGCCGTATAGGATTGTGTTAAATTTCAAAATAAGTAGAATTCGTTTAACTGAAATAGAGAAATTGTGTTGTGAAATTTTCTATAAGTTTTTTTTGGATTTTTTTATATATTCATTAATTATATACTTACTTATTAACTTATACGTATATATTAGTTATATATATAATTATATATATTTATATACTCATAAAGTTTGGTAGGTAGGCTGATTATCTATTTTTTTTCTCTCCAATTCTTTCGTTCATTTCATGACAATTCCGACATATTTTGTAAAATGGCTATTGTATTGTACTAAAGAAGATTTCTTGTAGGCCTATCGTTAAATATTGTTCGGAGATTAACCGTTACTACGGTATATGTCTATTGAGTAGTAAATTTTAGTTATTTAACAAAATTTTAATTGGTTTAACATAAAAATCATAGGATTTTTCTTTAATAAGCACAAATGTTATGCATTAAATTCTAAATTGTGCTTTCCACGCGTAACATTGAATTTATTAATTATAGGTCTAAAAGTGCGCAGTAAATTTTATTTTTATTTTGGGGACCTATGTGAGTTAAGGTATACATATTTTACTAAATCTCGATATTATAATTTTTTTTGAATTACAGAAAATTGTGTAGAAAATTCTTTTCATATATTTTCTTTACGTTTTATAAATTCATTCAATAATCAATTTTATTTTTATAGGTAGGTCGATTTTTATTTTTCTTCCAGTTCAATGAAATGGTAAAATTTTTAATTGAAATTTAGATTGTATTCTAAAAAGGATGTTTTGATTTGATATTTTAATTTGGGTATTAGAAATGAAAAATGTCCTTTTTTTTTAGTTCGAGCGTTTGCATAGAAAAATTACAAAATTATGTCAGGATATAATGCAGTTTCATTCGGTTACGTAGGATATTTGTATAGAGGTTCGCTTACAAACAAAGCGACCGCTCTCAATTAGGCAATGTTTTGTTTGTTTACAGTGAGTGGGTTGCGTGTATTTTGAGTGCATATTATCTATTCTTATTTAGTATAACTATGCAAATTTTTAGTTTCACTTGGAAACGATAAATTACTGGGATTTTTGTGATTTGCAAACCATACTGGGGTTTCTGTTGAAGGAGAGAGTTGTCTCAGATGTAATTTGCGAATTGCGAGTTCAATTCATATGAAATTTGACGTTTCAAGTTGGAATTACTGTATTAAAATAATTTTTGGTAGTAATATTTAAATTTTTTACTTTTTAATAACTGTTTTAGAAAATTATTATTGTTTAAACCTTCAGTCGGGGTTAACTAATGCATTTGAAACATTGGCTCAAGTGTACACTCGGAAATGGAGCCTTCTAGATAGCCAGTAACGTTTTTGTGGCGTCTTTGTGTGCTCCTCCTCAAAGGGCAAGAGGGTTCATGATTGTCAGAGAATGGATGACATGAAGTTTCTGGGGTTCATTGTTGTCTTTTGTATTTGAAAGTATTGATCTGATTTCTGACGATAGTTTGAACAATAATATTTCTTAAATTATACTAACAGTTACTATGTATGGGCGCTTTTATATTTATACTGTACAATTTTGTTTCGTGCGTTTTATGACTTTGTTTATCTTCTCCGCTGTAACTGCCATAAGTGACCTTATTGGTAGCTAGATTTGATTAAATTTTTGCGAAATTTTGAGATGTTTTTTTTTTCTTTCCGTGAATTTGGCCAGAGCAAATGTGTAGTTAGTATTTCGAAGTGAACTGTCGAGAAAATTCGATAAATTAAATATGAAATGATAAGCAGTGCAGAAACACGTTTCGAATAAACTTTTTTTTCAAAATTTCAAAAGGCTCGGTTTGGAGGCAACCAAGTTGAATCCGAGTTCCATCAGGAGTTTAGTCGACCGGATAGGTGATCGATCACCGATGAGAGAGAGAAGAGGGAACCCAGACTGCGCAGGGACTTGGCGCAGGATGGTTTCGGAAGAGAAGAGTTAGAAGAGAGGAACCGAATGCGCAGAGACTTGGCGCAGGACAGTTTCGGAAGAGAAGAGAAGAGAAATTTACGTGTGCAGGGTCTTGGCACGAAAGTTTCGATCGAAGATGGTCTACTGGTATTTTTCGGGCAGTAGCTGGTCACGCTGCTCGAATGCTTCGCTAAATATGTGTTGTAGCACGCGGTAGACAAGCCACGAGAGCTTGAACGTGTGTCTATGACTGTACTGTCCATACAGACATACAGTAGGTTCGTTGGGAAACGGCCTACGGCGGAGTGATCGGTTGATTGTTGCCAGTAGAAGAGTCTTTCAGCTGGACGTAGGAAGAGCAGCGTTCACCGACAAAAGTGGAGATGAGACAAGGCGAGTTTCTTCATCGACTTCTAGAATTGCAAATTCCGTCCAATTCCAGCGCGTGGTCCCGCTTTCAGTATATCTCCCCCCTGATCCTTTTAGAATTGGACGTCTCTTGTTTTTTTTTTTCGCCATTGGAGAGAGAGCGGAACCATTATAGCGTGCTGCCCTGTTGCATGTTGATTGATGCAATCCCTTGCATTCTAGCGAAGTGAGCAGGAGAGCTGCGATTGAAAATTGAAGTCCGTTGTCAGCGTGCGGAGTGTCATCTAAACAACGTCCAGCAAATTAATGTACTGATTATTATGTAATGAAATTATAAGTGAAAGGGTGCGATTATTGCCCAAAATTGTTGTGTTTTTCGTGAAATAGTATGTGCGCTCTTGGTCAGTATTTTATGTAAACTTTTTCTTATTTTTTCTATGTCGCCCTGATAGTAACTGTATAACTATACAAATAACTGTTTCAAATGTAAAGCGATCGTTGATGAGGAATCGCGGGAATAGATTGTGAACTTGAGATTTGTGTGGCCACTGTAAGAAAATTTTCCGTTAATTTTTTTTTGGCATGTATAGATTAGTTACAGGTTGTAATTTAATTATTAGTGTGAAATGTTATTTTATGCAAATGTGAAAATTATAAAGTTTTCGGTTTTTATAATGATACAAAATATATGTGTGGAATTTGTCATTCTAATTATTTCTTGTCTATCTCAACTCTGAATTTGTTAAAGAAAAAAAAAAAAAAAAAATTGCAAAATATATAAATTTGTTGAATAAATTTATTAAAAATTGTTAAACGATATTAATAAGTTTTACTAATGGAAAAACTTATTTTCAAGGGGGTGATGCGAGTGTAGTAATGCCTAGTTAAGAATATTAATTTTGTTAATTAAGATAATGTTTAATATAAATCATTTACTAAAAATTGTGAAATTGTTTGAAATTGTTTAAAATGGTTAGAGTTGGCAGTCCTGAACAGAGGCCGAGAGAGCAGACTACCCCCCAAGGGAGACAGTCTTCTAGGCGACGCGTTACGCGTAAGGTGGCGTCATGTAACGTAAAATTTAATTAATTGTTCGTGTTCCTTCCTCTCCGACGTAAATTATTATAATAGAAATTCCGTACTCGCATCCCCCTAAATTACTTAAACCATTTTCGGAATCAATAAAACGTTCACAAGTGTTAAAATAGAGTATTAATAAACCCCCCTTCCCCCTTTGTTTTGTAACGGTTTTCATAGTCAGTCTCGGCGTAGCTACCATGAAATTTATAAAATGCAGTGAAAAAGAGTGTAGAGAAAGCAAGCGATAAATGAAATAAAGAGCCGATAGAAGAGTAAATAAATAATGAAGAGAAAGTAAATAAATAAAGGCGTTCACTACATCTGGTGGCTAGCGGTGGTCTTACATCATATTTTGTGAGGCTTACCCACGTGACTAGTATTTCGATTAAAATTCTTCAAACCCGGTATATTAGCCAATAGCGTTAATGAATATTTTATTTCGATTATTAAAATATCTAAATGCAAAGTTTACCCCGTTTGCAGGCAAATTTCGATTTCATTCCTTAAAATTCATTGTAATGTAAATTCAAAATGGCGCCCCTTACATTCCAAATTATTCTGAGTCGCGTCGCTTCAAAAAGTTCGCGCGTCCAAATTTTTTGTTTGAGATGAGTCTAGTGACTCAAAACTTCTTTTAGTCGTTGCAGAGTCGGTAGAAAAACTTGTCCGACTCAATATTGCGAGTCATTATTACGTTAAATTTCGTTCATTAGGTCGGAGAGGACATAGTTTTGAAAATTTATCGTGCTGCCTGAGGACTCAATTTTTTTTTTTTTCGTCTCTTCCACTGTTATGCCTGTTTCAGCTTACCTTTTTACTTTTTGTTTAAAACTTTTGGAATTAGTAGTAATTGTGATATATAATAATAACGATTAATATAGAAAAAATTTGTACGTAAGTAAATTGTTAGTTTAAATACACTGTGATACACATTTTATGCGGTCCTTAAAAAATGTTTTAGCGAAAATTTGTACCGATTGTAAAACATTTCATGAACATGAAAAATTTTCTGGGTTTCATTAGCAGATTTTTGATTATATTTCGATTGGTTGTACATAAATTATAATGATAGGCTTATTTTAAATAATTGTTTATATAGATTTACGGGCTTTTTGCTTGCTTCGCTTCGCGCTAAAATAGGATTACGTTACATTTTAAAGGGACAATCGAAATATAATCTTAAACATATTAAATTTGTCAGATTTGGCCGTATAGGATTGTGTTAAATTTCAAAATAAGTAGAATTCGTTTAACTGAAATAGAGAAATTGTGTTGTGAAATTTTCTATAAGTTTTTTTTGGATTTTTTTATATATTCATTAATTATATACTTACTTATTAACTTATACGTATATATTAGTTATATATATAATTATATATATTTATATACTCATAAAGTTTGGTAGGTAGGCTGATTATCTATTTTTTTCTCTCAATTCTTTCGTTCATTTTCATGACAATTCCGACATATTTTGTAAAATGGCTATTGTATTGTACTAAAGAAAGATTTCTTGTAGGCCTATCGTTAAATATTGTTCGGAGATTAACCGTTACTACGGTATATGTCTATTGAGTAGTAAATTTTTAGTTATTTAACAAAATTTTAATTGGTTTAACATAAAATAATCATAGGATTTTCTTTAATAAGCACAAATGTTATGCATTAAATTCTAAATTGTGCTTTCCACGCGTAACATTGAATTTATTAATTATAGGTCTAAAAGTGCGCAGTAAATTTTATTTTTATTTTGGGGACCTATGTGAGTTAAGGTATACATATTTTACTAAATCTCGATATTATAATTTTTTTGAAATTACAGAAAATTGTGTAGAAAATTCTTTTCATATATTTTCTTTACGTTTTATAAATTCATTCAATAATCAATTTTATTTTATAGGTAGGTCGATTTTTATTTTTCTTCCAGTTCAATGAAAATGGTAAAATTTTTAATTGAATTTAGATTGTATTCTAAAAAGGATGTTTTGATTTGATATTTTAATTTGGGTATTAGAAATGAAAAATGTCCTTTTTTTTTAGTTCGAGCGTTTGCATAGAAAAAATTACAAAATTATGTCAGGATATAATGCAGTTTCATTCGGTTACGTAGGGATATTTGTATAGAGGTTCGCTTACAAACAAAGCGACCGCTCTCAATTAGGCAATGTTTTGTTTGTTTACAGTGGGTTGCGTGTTTTTGAGTGCATATTATCTATTCTTATTTAGTATAACTATGCAAATTTTTAGTTTCACTTGGAAACGATAAATTACTGGGATTTTTGTGATTTGCAAACCATACTGGGGTTTCTGTTGAAGGAGAGAGTTGTCTCAGATGTAATTTGCGAATTGCGAGTTCAATTCATATGAAATTTGACGTTTCAAGTTGGAATTACTGTATTAAAATAATTTTTGGTAGTAATATTTAAATTTTTTTACTTTTTAATAACTGTTTTAGAAAATTATTATTGTTTAAACCTTCAGTCGGGGTTAACTAATGCATTTGAAACATTGGCTCAAGTGTACACTCGGAAATGGAGCCTTCTAGATAGCCAGTAACGTTTTTGTGGCGTCTTTGTGTGCTCCTCCTCAAAGGGCAAGAGGGTTCATGATTGTCAGAGAATGGATGACATGAAGTTTCTGGGGTTCATTGTTGTCTTTTGTATTTGAAAGTATTGATCTGATTTCTGACGATAGTTTGAACAATAATATTTCTTAAATTATACTAACAGTTACTATGTATGGGCGCTTTTATATTTATACTGTACAATTTTGTTTCGTGCGTTTTATGACTTTGTTTATCTTCTCCGCTGTAACTGCCATAAGTGACCTTATTGGTAGCTAGATTTGATTAAATTTTTGCGAAATTTTGAGATGTGTAATTTTTTTTCTTTCCGTGAATTTGGCCAGAGCAAATGTGTAGTTAGTATTTCGAAGTGAACTGTCGAGAAAATTCGATAAATTAAATATGAAATGATAAGCAGTGCAGAAACACGTTTCGAATAAACTTTTTTTTCAAAATTTCAAAGGCTCGGTTTGGAGGCAACCAAGTTGAATCCGAGTTCCATCCATGGAGTTTAGTCGACCGGATAGGTGATCGATCACCGATGAGAGAGAGAAGAGAGGAAACCCAGACTGCGCAGGGACTTGCGCAGGATGGTTTCGGAAGAGAAGAGTTAGAAGAGAGGAACCGAATGCGCAGAGACTTGGCGCAGGACAGTTTCGGAAGAGAAGAGAAGAGAAATTTACGTGTGCAGGGTCTTGGCACGAAAGTTTCGATCGAAGATGGTCTACTGGTATTTTTCGGGCAGTAGCTGGTCACGCTGCTCGAATGCTTCGCTAAATATGTGTTGTAGCACGCGGTAGACAAGCCACGAGAGCTTGAACGTGTGTCTATGACTGTACTGTCCATACAGACATACAGTAGGTTCGTTGGGAAACGGCCTACGGCGGAGTGATCGGTTGATTGTTGCCAGTAGAAGAGTCTTTCAGCTGGACGTAGGAAGAGCAGCGTTCACCGACAAAAGTGGAGATGAGACAAGGCGAGTTTCTTCATCGACTTCTAGAATTGCAAATTCCGTCCAATTCCAGCGCGTGGTCCCGCTTTCAGTATATCTCCCCCCCTGATCCTTTTAGAATTGGACGTCTCTTGTTTTGTTTTTTCGCCATTGGAGAGAGAGCGGAACCATTATAGCGTGCTGCCCTGTTGCATGTTGATTGATGCAATCCCTTGCATTCTAGCGAAGTGAGCAGGAGAGCTGCGATTGAAAATTGAAGTCCGTTGTCAGCGTGCGGAGTGTCATCTAAACAACGTCCAGCAAATTAATGTACTGATTATTATGTAATGAAATTATAAGTGAAAGGGTGCGATTATTGCCCAAAATTGTTGTGTTTTTCGTGAAATAGTATGTGCGCTCTTGGTCAGTATTTTATGTAAACTTTTTCTTATTTTTTCTATGTCGCCCTGATAGTAACTGTATAACTATACAAATAACTGTTTCAAATGTAAAGCGATCGTTGATGAGGAATCGCGGGAATAGATTGTGAACTTGAGATTTGTGTGGCCACTGTAAGAAAATTTTCCGTTAATTTTTTTTTGGCATGTATAGATTAGTTACAGGTTGTAATTTAATTATTAGTGTGAAATGTTATTTTATGCAAATGTGAAAATTATAAAGTTTTCGGTTTTTATAATGATACAAAATATATGTGTGGAATTTGTCATTCTAATTATTTCTTGTCTATCTCAACTCTGAATTTGTTAAAGAAAAAAAAAAAAATTGCAAAATATATAAATTTGTTGAATAAATTTATTAAATTGTTAAACGATATTAATAAGTTTTACTAATGGAAAAACTTATTTTCAAGGGGGTGATGCGAGTGTAGTAATGCCTAGTTAAGAATATTAATTTTTGTTAATTAAGATAATGTTTAATATAAATCATTTACTAAAAATTGTGAAATTGTTTGAAATTGTTTAAAATGGTTAGAGTTGGCAGTCCTGAACAGAGGCCGAGAGAGCAGACTACCCCCAAGGGAGACAGTCTTCTAGGCGACGCGTTACGCGTAAGGTGGCGTCATGTAACGTAAAATTTAATTAATTGTTCGTGTTCCTTCCTCTCCGACGTAAATTATTATAATAGAAATTCCGTACTCGCATCCCCCTAAATTACTTAAACCATTTTCGGAATCAATAAAACGTTCACAAGTGTTAAAATAGAGTATTAATAAACCCCCTTCCCCCTTTGTTTTGTAACGGTTTTCATAGTCAGTCTCGGCGTAGCTACCATGAAATTTATAAAATGCAGTGAAAAAGAGTGTAGAGAAAGCAAGCGATAAATGAAATAAAGAGCCGATAGAAGAGAAATAAATAATGAAGAGAAAGTAAATAAATAAAGGCGTTCACTACATCTGGTGGCTAGCGGTGGTCTTACATCATATTTTGTGAGGCTTACCCACGTGACTAGTATTTCGATTAAAATTCTTCAAACCCGGTATATAGCCAATAGCGTTAATGAATATTTTATTTCGATTATTAAAATATCTAAATGCAAAGTTTACCCCGTTTGCAGGCAAATTTCGATTTTCATTCCTTAAAATTCATTGTAATTGTAAATTCAAAATGGCGCCCCTTACATTCCAAATTATTCTGAGTCGCGTCGCTTCAAAAAAGTTCGCGCGTCCAAATTTTTTGTTTGAGATTGAGTCTAGTGACTCAAAATTTCTTTTAGTCGTGGTGCAGAGTCGGTAGAAAAACTTGTCCGACTCAATATTGCGAGTCATTATTACGTTAAATTTCGTTCATTAGGTCGGAGAGGACATAGTTTTGAAAATTTATCGTGCTGCCTGAGGACTCAATTTTTCTTTTTTTTCGTCTCTTCCACTGTTATGCCTGTTTCAGCTTACCTTTTTACTTTTTGTTTAAAACTTTTGGAATTAGTAGAAATTGTGATAATATAATAATAACGATTAATATAGAAAAAATTTGTACGTAAGTAAATTGTTAGTTTAAATACACTGTGATACACATTTTATGCGGTCCTTAAAAATGTTTTAGCGAAAATTTGTACCGATTGTAAAACATTTCATGAACATGAAAAATTTTCTGGGTTTCATTAGCAGATTTTTGATTATATTTCGATTGGTTGTACAAATTATAATGATAGGCTTATTTTAAATAATTGTTTATATAGATTTACGGGCTTTTTGCTTTGCTTCGCTTCGCGCTAAAATAGGATTACGTTACATTTTAAAGGGACAATCGAAATATAATCTTAAACATATTAAATTTGTCAGATTTGGCCGTATAGGATTGTGTTAAATTTCAAAATAAGTAGAATTCGTTTAACTGAAATAGAGAAATTGTGTTGTGAAATTTTCTATAAGTTTTTTTTTGGATTTTTTTATATATTCATTAATTATATACTTATATTAACTTATACGTATATATTAGTTATATATATAATTATATATATTTATATACTCATAAAGTTTGGTAGGTAGGCTGATTATCTATTTTTTTTCTCTCCAATTCTTTCGTCATTTTCATGACAATTCCGACATATTTGTAAAATGGCTATTGTATTGTACTAAAGAAAGATTTCTTGTAGGCCTATCGTTAAATATTGTTCGGAGATTAACCGTTACTACGGTATATGTCTATTGAGTAGTAAATTTTTAGTTATTTAACAAAATTTTAATTGGTTTAACATAAAAATCATAGGATTTTTCTTTAATAAGCACAAATGTTATGCATTAAATTCTAAATTGTGCTTTCCACGCGTAACATTGAATTTATTAATTATAGGTCTAAAAGTGCGCAGTAAATTTTATTTTTATTTTGGGGACCTATGTGAGTTAAGGTATACATATTTTACTAAATCTCGATATTATAATTTTTTTTGAATTACAGAAAATTGTGTAGAAAATTCTTTTCATATATTTTCTTTACGTTTTATAAATTCATTCAATAATCAATTTTTTTTTATAGGTAGGTCGATTTTTATTTTTCTTCCAGTTCAATGAAAATGGTAAAATTTTTAATTGAAATTTAGATTGTATTCTAAAAGGATGTTTTGATTTGATATTTTAATTTGGGTATTAGAAATGAAAAATGTCCTTTTTTTTTTAGTTCGAGCGTTTGCATAGAAAAAATTACAAAATTATGTCAGGATATAATGCAGTTTCATTCGGTTACGTAGGGATATTTGTATAGAGGTTCGCTTACAAACAAAGCGACCGCTCTCAATTAGGCAATGTTTTGTGTTTGTTTACAGTGAGTGGTTGCGTGTATTTTTGAGTGCATATTATCTATTCTTATTTAGTATAACTATGCAAATTTTTAGTTTCACTTGGAAACGATAAATTACTGGGATTTTTGTGATTTGCAAACCATACTGGGGTTTCTGTTGAAGGAGAGAGTTGTCTCAGATGTAATTTGCGAATTGCGAGTTCAATTCATATGAAATTTGACGTTTCAAGTTGGAATTACTGTATTAAAATAATTTTTGGTAGTAATATTTAAATTTTTTTTACTTTTTAATAACTGTTTTAGAAAATTATTATTGTTTAAACCTTCAGTCGGGTTAACTAATGCATTTGAAACATTGGCTCAAGTGTACACTCGGAAATGGAGCCTTCTAGATAGCCAGTAACGTTTTTGTGGCGTCTTTGTGTGCTCCTCCTCAAAGGGCAAGAGGGTTCATGATTGTCAGAGAATGGATGACATGAAGTTTCTGGGGTTCATTGTTGTCTTTTGTATTTGAAAGTATTGATCTGATTTCTGACGATAGTTTGAACAATAATATTTCTTAAATTATACTAACAGTTACTATGTATGGGCGCTTTTATATTTATACTGTACAATTTTGTTTCGTGCGTTTTATGACTTTGTTTATCTTCTCCGCTGTAACTGCCATAAGTGACCTTATTGGTAGCTAGATTTGATTAAATTTTTGCGAAATTTTGAGATGTGTAATTTTTTTTCTTTCCGTGAATTTGGCCAGAGCAAATGTGTAGTTAGTATTTCGAAGTGAACTGTCGAGAAAATTCGATAAATTAAATATGAAATGATAAGCAGTGCAGAAACACGTTTCGAATAAACTTTTTTTTCAAAATTTCAAAGGCTCGGTTTGGAGGCAACCAAGTTGAATCCGAGTTCCATCCAGGAGTTTAGTCGACCGGATAGGTGATCGATCACCAATGAGAGAGAGAAGAGGAAAAAGACTGCGCAGGGACTTGGCGCAGGATGGTTTCGGAAGAGAAGAGTTAGAAGAGAGGAACCGAATGCGCAGAGACTTGGCGCAGGACAGTTTCGGAAGAGAAGAGAGAAATTTACGTGTGCAGGGTCTTGGCACGACAAAGTTTCGATCGAAGATGGTCTACTGGTATTTTTCGGGCAGTAGCTGGTCACGCTGCTCGAATGCTTCGCTAAATATGTGTTGTAGCACGCGGTAGACAAGCCACGAGAGCTTGAACGTGTGTCTATGACTGTACTGTCCATACAGACATACAGTAGGTTCGTTGGGAAACGGCCTACGGCGGAGTGATCGGTTGATTGTTGCCAGTAGAAGAGTCTTTCAGCTGGACGTAGGAAGAGCAGCGTTCACCGACAAAAGTGGAGATGAGACAAGGCGAGTTTCTTCATCGACTTCTAGAATTGCAAATTCCGTCCAATTCCAGCGCGTGGTCCCGCTTTCAGTATATCTCCCCCCCTGATCCTTTTAGAATTGGACGTCTCTTGTTTTTTTTTTCGCCATTGGAGAGAGAGCGGAACCATTATAGCGTGCTGCCCTGTTGCATGTTGATTGATGCAATCCCTTGCATTCTAGCGAAGTGAGCAGGAGAGCTGCGATTGAAAATTGAAGTCCGTTGTCAGCGTGCGGAGTGTCATCTAAACAACGTCCAGCAAATTAATGTACTGATTATTATGTAATGAAATTATAAGTGAAAGGGTGCGATTATTGCCCAAAATTGTTGTGTTTTTCGTGAAATAGTATGTGCGCTCTTGGTCAGTATTTTATGTAAACTTTTTCTTATTTTTTCTATGTCGCCCTGATAGTAACTGTATAACTATACAAATAACTGTTTCAAATGTAAAGCGATCGTTGATGAGGAATCGCGGGAATAGATTGTGAACTTGAGATTTGTGTGGCCACTGTAAGAAAATTTTCCGTTATTTTTTTTGGCATGTATAGATTAGTTACAGGTTGTAATTTAATTATTAGTGTGAAATGTTATTTTATGCAAATGTGAAAATTATAAAGTTTTCGGTTTTTATAATGATACAAAATATATGTGTGGAATTTGTCATTCTAATTATTTCTTGTCTATCTCAACTCTGAATTTGTTAAAGAAAAAAAAAAAAAAAAAAATTGCAAAATATATAAATTTGTTGAATAAATTTATTAAATTGTTAAACGATATTAATAAGTTTTACTAATGGAAAAACTTATTTTCAAGGGGGTGATGCGAGTGTAGTAATGCCTAGTTAAGAATATTAATTTTTGTTAATTAAGATAATGTTTAATATAAATCATTTACTAAAAATTGTGAAATTGTTTGAAATTGTTTAAAATGGTTAGAGTTGGCAGTCCTGAACAGAGGCCGAGAGAGCAGACTACCCCCCAAGGGAGACAGTCTTCTAGGCGACGCGTTACGCGTAAGGTGGCGTCATGTAACGTAAAATTTAATTAATTGTTCGTGTTCCTTCCTCTCCGACGTAAATTATTATAATAGAATTCCGTACTCGCATCCCCCTAAATTACTTAAACCATTTTCGGAATCAATAAAACGTTCACAAGTGTTAAAATAGAGTATTAATAAACCCCCCTTCCCCCTTTGTTTTGTAACGGTTTTCATAGTCAGTCTCGGCGTAGCTACCATGAAATTTATAAAATGCAGTGAAAAAGAGTGTAGAGAAAGCAAGCGATAAATGAAATAAAGAGCCGATAGAAGAGTAAATAAATAATGAAGAGAAAGTAAATAAATAAAGGCTTCACTACATCTGGTGGCTAGCGGTGGTCTTACATCATATTTTGTGAGGCTTACCCACGTGACTAGTATTTCGATTAAAATTCTTCAAACCCGGTATATTAGCCAATAGCGTTAATGAATATTTTATTTCGATTATTAAAATATCTAAATGCAAAGTTTACCCCGTTTGCAGGCAAATTTCGATTTTCATTCCTTAAAATTCATTGTAATTGTAAATTCAAAATGCGCCCCTTTACATTCCAAATTATTCTGAGTCGTACGTCGCTTCAAAAAAGTTCGCGCGTCCAAATTTTTTTGTTTGAGATGAGTCTAGTGACTCAAAATTTCTTTTAGTCGTGGTGCAGAGTCGGTAGAAAAACTTGTCCGACTCAATATTGCGAGTCATTATTACGTTAAATTCGTTCATTAGGTCGGAGAGGACATAGTTTTGAAAATTTATCGTGCTGCCTGAGGACTCAATTTTTCTTTTTTTTCGTCTCTTCCACTGTTATGCCTGTTTCAGCTTACCTTTTACTTTTTGTTTAAAACTTTTGGAATTAGTAGAAATTGTGATAATATATATAATTAATAACGATTAATATAGAAAAAAAAAATTTGTACGTAAGTAAATTGTTAGTTTTTTTAAATACACTGTGATACACATTTTATGCGGTCCTTTAAAAAATGTTTTAGCGAAAAATTTTGTACCGATTGTAAAACATTTCATGAACTGAAAAATTTTCTGGGTTTCATTAGCAGATTTTTGATTATATTTCGATTGGTTGTACATAAATTATAATGATAGGCTTATTTTAAATAATTGTTTATATAGATTTACGGGGCTTTTTGCTTTGCTTCGCTTCGCGCTAAAATAGGATTACGTTACATTTTAAGGGACAATCGAAAATAATCTTAAACATATTAAATTTGTCAGATTTGGCCGTATAGGATTGTGTTAAATTTCAAAATAAGCAGAATTCGTTTAACTGAAATAGAGAAATTGTGTTGTGAAATTTTCTGTTTTTTTATTTTTTTTATATATCATTAATTATATATCATTAATTATACACTTACATATTAACTTGTACGTGTATTAGTTATATATATAATTTTGTATATTTATATACTCATAAAGTTTGGTAGGTAGGCTGATTATCTATTTTTTTTCTCTCCAATTCTTTCGTTCATTTTCATGACAATTCCGACATATTTGGTAAAATGGCTATTGTATTGTACTAAAGAAGGATTTCTTGTAGGCCTATCGTTAAATATTGTTCGGAGATTAACCATTACTACGGTATATGTCTATTGAGTAGTAAATTCTTAGTTATTTAACAAAATTTTAATTGGTTTAACATAAATAATCATAGGATTTTTCTTTAATAAGCATAAATGTTATGCATTAAATTCTAAATTGTGCTTTCCACGCGTAACATTGAATTTATTAATTATAGGTCTAAAAGTGCGCAGTAAATGTTATTTTTATTTTGAGGACCTATGTGAGTTAAGGTATACATATTTTACTAAATCTCGATATTATAATTTTTTTTGAATTACAGAAATTTGTGTAGGAAATTCTTTTCATATATTTTCTTTACGTTTTATAAATTCATTCAATAATCAATTTTATTTGTATAGGTAGGCCGATTTTTATTTTTCTTTCTTCCAGTTCAATGACAATGGTAAAATTTTTATTGAAATTTAGATTGTATTCTAAAAAGGATGTTTTGATTTGATATTTTAATTTGGGTATTAGAAATGAAAAATGTCCTTTTTTTTTTAGTTCGAGCGTTTGCATAGAAAAAATTACAAAATTATGTCAGGATATAATGCAGTTTCATTCGGTTTAGGGATATTTGTATAGAGGTTCGCTTACAAACAAAGCGACCGCTCTCAATTAGGCACAATGTTTTGTGTTTGTTTAACAGTGGGTTGCGTGTATTTTTGAGTGCATATTATCTATTCTTATTTAGTATAACTATGCAAATTTTTAGTTTCACTTGGAAACGATAAATTACTGGGATTTTTGTGATTTGCAAACCATACTGGGGTTTCTGTTGAAGGAGAGAGTTGTCTCAGATGTAATTTGCGAATTGCGAGTTCAATTCTATGAAATATGAAATTTAACGTTTCAAGTTGGAATTACTGTATTAAAATAATTTTTGGTAGTAATATTTAAATTTTTTTACTTTTTAATAACTGTTTTAGAAAATTATTATTGTTTAAACCTTCAGTCGGGGTTAACTAATGCATTTGAAACATTGGCTCAAGTGTACACTCGGAAATGGAGCCTTCTAGATAGCCAGTAACGTTTTTGTGGCGTCTTTGTGTGCTCCTCCTCAAAGGGCAAGAGGGTTCATGATTGTCAGAGAATGGATGACATGAAGTTTCTGGGGTTCATTGTTGTCTTTTGTATTTGAAAGTATTGATCTGATTTCTGACGATAGTTTGAACAATAATATTTCTTAAATTATACTAACAGTTACTATGTATGGGCGCTTTTATATTTATACTGTACAATTTTGTTTCGTGCGTTTTATGACTTTGTTTTCTTCTCCGCTGTAACTGCCATAAGTGACCTTATTGGTAGCTAGATTTGATTAAATTTTTGCGAAATTTTGAGATGTGTAATTTTTTTTCTTTCCGTGAATTTGGCCAGAGCAAATGTGTAGTTATTTTTCGAAGTGAACTGTCGAGAAAATTCGATAAATTAAATATGAAATGATAAGCAGTGCAGAAACACGTTTCGAATAAACTTTTTTTTCAAAATTTCAAAAGGCTCGGTTTGGAGGCAACCAAGTTGAATCCGAGTTCCATCCATGGAGTTTAGTCGACCGGATAGGTGATCGATCACCGAGAGAGAGAAGAGGGAACCCAGACTGCGCAGGGACTTGGCGCAGGATGGTTTCGGAAGAGAAGAGTTAGAAGAGAGGAACCGAATGCGCAGAGACTTGGCGCAGGACAGTTTCGGAAGAGAAGAGAAATTTACGTGTGCAGGGTCTTGGCACGAAAGTTTCGATCGAAGATGGTCTACTGGTATTTTTCGGGCAGTAGCTGGTCACGCTGCTCGAATGCTTCGCTAAATATGTGTTGTAGCACGCGGTAGACAAGCCACGAGAGCTTGAACGTGTGTCTATGACTGTACTGTCCATACAGACATACAGTAGGTTCGTTGGGAAACGGCCTACGGCGGAGTGATCGGTTGATTGTTGCCAGTAGAAGAGTCTTTCAGCTGGACGTAGGAAGAGCAGCGTTCACCGACAAAAGTGGAGATGAGACAAGGCGAGTTTCTTCATCGACTTCTAGAATTGCAAATTCCGTCCAATTCCAGCGCGTGGTCCCGCTTTCAGTATATCTCCCCCCCTGATCCTTTTAGAATTGGACGTCTCTTGTTTTGTTTTTTCGCCATTGGAGAGAGAGCGGAACCATTATAGCGTGCTGCCCTGTTGCATGTTGATTGATGCAATCCCTTGCATTCTAGCGAAGTGAGCAGGAGAGCTGCGATTGAAAATTGAAGTCCGTTGTCAGCGTGCGGAGTGTCATCTAAACAACGTCCAGCAAATTAATGTACTGATTATTATGTAATGAAATTATAAGTGAAAGGGTGCGATTATTGCCCAAAATTGTTGTGTTTTTCGTGAAATAGTATGTGCGCTCTTGGTCAGTATTTTATGTAAACTTTTTCTTATTTTTTCTATGTCGCCCTGATAGTAACTGTATAACTATACAAAGAACTGTTTCAAATGTAAAGCGATCGTTGATGAGGAATCGCGGGAATAGATTGTGAACTTGAGATTTGTGTGGCCACTGTAAGAAAATTTTCCGTTAATTTTTTTTTGGCATGTATAGATTAGTTACAGGTTGTAATTTAATTATTAGTGTGAAATGTTATTTTATGCAAATGTGAAAATTATAAAGTTTTCGGTTTTTATAATGATACAAAATATATGTGTGGAATTTGTCATTCTAATTATTTCTTGTCTATCTCAACTCTGAATTTGTTAAAGAAAAAAAAAAAAAAAAAATTGCAAATATATAAATTTGTTGAATAAATTTATTAAAAATTGTTAAACGATATTAATAAGTTTTACTAATGGAAAAACTTATTTTCAAGGGGGTGATGCGAGTGTAGTAATGCCTAGTTAAGAATATTAATTTTTGTTAATTAAGATAATGTTTAATATAAATCATTTACTAATAATTGTGAAATTGTTTGAAATTGTTTAAAATGGTTAGAGTTGGCAGTCCTGAACAGAGGCCGAGAGAGCAGACTACCCCCCAAGGGAGTCAGTCTTCTGGCGGCGCGTTAAGCGTGAGGTTAACGTCATGTAACGTAAAATTTAATTATGTGTTCCTCTCCGACGTAAATTATTATAATAGAAATTCCGTACTCGCATCCCCCTAAATTACTTAAACCATTTTCGGAATCAATAAAACGTTCACAAGTGTTAAAATAGAGTATTAATAAACCCCCTTCCCCCTTTGTTTTGTAACGGACTTTCATAGTCAGTCTCGGCGTAGCTACCATGAATATAATTGTAGTAGTGTAAATGAGTAAAGAGAGTGTAAAGATAAATGAAATAGCGAGTAGAAAGAAGAGTAAATAATGAAGAAGAAAGTAAATAAATAAAGGCGTTCACTACATCTGGTGGCTAGCGGTGGTCTTACATCATATTTTGTGAGGCTTACCCACGTGACTAGTATTTCGATTAAAATTCTTCAAACCCGGTATATTAGCCAATAGCGTTAATGAATATTTTATTTCGATTATTAAAATATCTAAATGCAAAGTTTACCCGTTTGCAGGCAAATTTCGATTTTCATTCCTTAAAATTCATTGTAATGTAATTCAAAATGGCGCCCCTTACATTCCAAATTATTCTGAGTCGCGTCGCTTCAAAAAATTCGCGCGTCCAAATTTTTTTGTTTGAGATTGAGTCTAGACTCAAAACTTATTTTAGTCGTTACAGAGTCGGTAGAAAAACTTTGACTAATATTGCGAGTCATTTTTTCGAATTATTTCGTTCATTAGGTCGGAGAGGACATAGTTTTGAAAATTTATCGTGCTGCCTGAGGACTCAATTTTTCTTTTTTTTCGTCTCTTCCACTGTTATGCCTGTTTCAGCTTACCTTTTTACTTTTTGTTTAAAACTTTTGGAATTAGTAGTAATTGTGATAATATAATAATAACGATTAATATAGAAAAAATTTGTACGTAAGTAAATTGTTAGTTTAAATACACTGTGATACACATTTTATGCGGTCCTTAAAAAATGTTTTAGCGAAAATTTGTACCGATTGTAAAACATTTCATGAACATGAAAAATTTTCTGGGTTTCATTAGCAGATTTTTGATTATATTTCGATTGGTTGTACATAAATTATAATGATAGGCTTATTTTAAATAATTGTTTATATAGATTTACGGGCTTTTTGCTTTGCTTCGCTTCGCGCTAAAATAGGATTACGTTACATTTTAAGGGACAATCGAAAATAATCTTAAACATATTAAATTTGTCAGATTTGGCCGTATAGGATTGTGTTAAATTTCAAAATAAGCAGAATTCGTTTAACTGAAATAGAGAAATTGTGTTGTGAAATTTTCTGTTTTTTTTTTATTTTTTTATATACTCATTAATTATATACTCATTATTACTTACTATTAACTTACGTATTATTAGTTATATATATAATTTTATATTTATATACTCATAAAGTTTGGTAGGTAGGCTGATTATCTATTTTTTTTCTCTCCATTCTTTCGTTCATTTTCATGACAATTCCGACATATTTTGTAAAATGGCTATTGTATTGTACTAAAGAAGGATTTCTTGTAGGCCTATCGTTAAATATTGTTCGGAGATTAACCGTTACTACGGTATATGTCTATTGAGTAGTAAATTTTAGTTATTTAACAAAATTTTAATTGGTTTAACATAAATAATCATAGGATTTTTCTTTAATAAGCACAAATGTTATGCATTAAATTCTAAATTGTGCTTTCCACGCGTAACATTGAATTTATTAATTATAGGTCTAAAAGTGCGCAGTAAATTTTATTTTTATTTTGGGGACCTATGTGAGTTAAGGTATACATATTTTACTAAATCTCGATATTATAATTTTTTTTGAATTACAGAAATTGTGTAGAAAATTCTTTTCATATATTTTCTTTACGTTTTATAAATTCATTCAATAATCAATTTTATTTGTATAGGTAGGCCGATTTTTATTTTTCTTTCTTCCAGTTCAATGACAATGGTAAAATTTTTATTGAAATTTAGATTGTATTCAAAAAGGATGTTTTGATTTGATATTTTAATTTGGGTATTAGAAATGAAAAATGTCCTTTTTTTTTAGTTCGAGCGTTTGCATGAATATTACAAATTATGTTAGGATATAATGCAGTTCATTCGGTTAGGGATATTTGAGGTTCGCTTACAAACAAAGCGACCGCTCTCAATTAGGCAATGTTTTGTTTGTTTACAGTAGGTTACGTGTATTTTTGAGTGCATATTATCTATTCTTATTTAGTATAACTATGCAAATTTTTAGTTTCACTTGGAAACGATAAATTACTGGGATTTTTGTGATTTGCAAACCATACTGGGGTTTCTGTTGAAGGAGAGAGTTGTTCTCAGATGTAATTTGCGAATTGCGAGTTCAATTCATATGAAATTTGACGTTTCAAGTTGGAATTACTGTATTAAAATAATTTTTGGTAGTAATATTTAAATTTTTTTTACTTTTTAATAACTGTTTTAGAAAATTATTATTGTTTAAACCTTCAGTCGGAGTTAACTAATGCATTTGAAACATTGGCTCAAGTGTACACTCGGAAATGGAGCCTTCTAGATATCCAGTAACGTTTTTGTGGCGTCTGTGTGCTCCTCCTCAAAGGGCAAGAGGGTTCATGATTGTCAGAGAATGGATGACATGAAGTTTCTGGGGTTCATTTTGTCTTTTGTATTTGAAAGTATTGATTTGATTTCTGACGATAGTTTGAACAATAATATTTCTTAAATTATACTAACAGTTACTATGTATGGGCGCTTTTATATTTATACTGTACAATTTTGTTTCGTACGTTTTATGACTTTTTTTATCTTCTCCGCTGTAACTGCCATAAGTGACCTTATTGGTAGCTAGATTTGATTAAATTTTTGCGAAATTTTGAGATGTGTAATTTTTTTTCTTTCCGTGAATTTGGCCAGAGCAAATGTGTAGTTAGTTTTCGAAGTGAACTGTCGAGAAAATTCGATAAATTAAATAAATAAATGATAAGCAGTACGCAGAAACACGTTTCGAATAAACTTTTTTTTCAAAATTTCAAAGGCTCGGTTTGGAGGCAACCAAGTTGAATCCGAGTTCCATCCAGTGAGTTTAGTCGACCGGATAGGTGATCGATCACCAATGAGAGAGAGAGAGAGAAGAAACCCAGACTGCGCAGGGACTTGGCGCAGGATGGTTTCGGAAGAGAAGAGTTAGAAGAGAGGAACCGAATGCGCAGAGACTTGGCGCAGGACAGTTTCGGAAGAGAAGAGAAATTTACGTGTGCAGGGTCTTGGCACACGAAAGTTTCGATCGAAGATGGTCTACTGGTATTTTTCGGGCAGTAGCTGGTCACGCTGCTCGAATGCTTCGCTAAATATGTGTTGTAGCACGCGGTAGACAAGCCACGAGAGCTTGAACGTGGTCTATGACTGTACTGTCCATACAGACATACAGTAGGTTCGTTGGGAAACGGCCTACGGCGGAGTGATCGGTTGATTGTTGCCAGTAGAAGAGTCTTTCAGCTGGACGTAGGAAGAGCAGCGTTCACCGACAAAAGTGGAGATGAGACAAGGCGAGTTTCTTCATCGACTTCTAGAATTGCAAATTCCGTCCAATTCCAGCGCGTGGTCCCGCTTTCAGTATATCTCCCCCCCTGATCCTTTTAGAATTGGACGTCTCTTGTTTTTTTTTTCGCCATTGGAGAGAGAGCGGAACCATTATAGCGTGCTGCCCTGTTGCATGTTGATTGATGCAATCCCTTGCATTCTAGCGAAGTGAGCAGGAGAGCTGCGATTGAAAATTGAAGTCCGTTGTCAGCGTGCGGAGTGTCATCTAAACAACGTCCAGCAAATTAATGTACTGATTATTATGTAATGAAATTATAAGTGAAAGGGTGCGATTATTGCCCATAATTGTTGTGTTTTTCGTGAAATAGTATGTGCGCTCTTGGTCAGTATTTTATGTAAACTTTTTCTTATTTTTTCTATGTCGCCCTGATAGTAACTGTATAACTATACAAATAACTGTTTCAAATGTAAAGCGATCGTTGATGAGGAATCGCGGGAATAGATTGTGAACTTGAGATTTGTGTGGCCACTGTAAGAAAATTTTCCGTTATTTTTTTTGGCATGTATAGATTAGTTACAGGTTGTAATTTAATTATTAGTGTGAAATGTTATTTTATGCAAATGTGAAAATTATAAAGTTTTCGGTTTTTATAATATGATACAAAATATATGTGTGGAATTTGTCATTCTAATTATTTCTTGTCTATCTCAACTCTGAATTTGTTAAAGAAAAAAAAAAAAAAAAATTGCAAAATATATAAATTTGTTGAATAAATTTATTAAATTGTTAAACGATATTAATAAGTTTTACTAATGGAAAAACTTATTTTCAAGGGGGTGATGCGAGTGTAGTAATGCTAGTTAAGAATATTAATTTTTGTTAATTAAGATAATGTTTAATATAAATCATTTACTAAAATTGTGAAATTGTTTGAAATTGTTTAAAATGGTTAGAGTTGGCAGTCCTGAACAGAGGCCGAGAGAGCAGACTACCCCCAAGGGAGTCAGTCTTCTGGCGGCGCGTTAAGCGTGAGGTTAACGTCATGTAACGTAAAATTTAATTATGTGTTCCTCTCCGACGTAAATTATTATAATAGAAATTCCGTACTCGCATCCCCCTAAATTACTTAAACCATTTTCGGAATCAATAAAACGTTCACAAGTGTTAAAATAGAGTATTAATAAACCCCCTTCCCCCTTTGTTTTGTAACGGACTTTCATAGTCAGTCTCGGCGTAGCTACCATGAATATAATTGTAAGTTAGTGTTGAAATGAGTAAAGAGAGTGTAAAGATAAATGAAATAGCGAGTAGAAAGAAGAGTAAATAATGAGAAGAAAGTAAATAATAAAAGGCGTTCACTACATCTGATTTTAATAAACACTGTTATTTATCTCCTTCCAACTGTTCCCTTACTCAAGGAAACCTTAATTATCTCTTCGTGATAAACATAGTATTATCCCTTCCTTTCCTGGCTGAGTACTACTTAGTTTACCTTATAGAAATCAACAGAAACACACATTATTTCAATATTCTTTACCAACTGATGTTTTTATTAAGAGGAAGTACTAAACTTGGAAAGGACTAAGCTTCGAAAGGATTAAGTTTGGAGAGGACTAAGTATGGAGAGGACTAAGCTTGGAGAGGACTAAATTTTGAGAGGTTTAAACCAATCATATCCATTGCATATGTACGAAAGTTGCATATAATTTAGGTGATGCAAACAGCAAAAGTGTGCATTTATCTATGGTTATATAGAAGTTATATTAAAATTACATTCTATCCTTCCAAAAGCACACGGACGACTACAAGGCCGTATAATAAGGTACGCCCATCGGGGCGTGGGAACTGGTTCCACCTGTGACGTAATGATAACGATATCGGTAAGGTATGGACTCCAAACTTGGGAGATATTAGGTGCCTCGGTCCAACCAAGCACAAACCAACACTAGAATAATGGGCGGGACTTATTTTACATGTTGATAATTATTAATGAACGGACTATAGTTACTTGCACATTCACTCAAAAGTTGACAGTTATTTCAGCCAAGTCGCAAGTCAGAATATTACAAGCAGAGTGGCGTAGTATCGTGATACATTTTCTGTATCTTGTATCGTATCGCGATACATTTTTATTATTTGTATTGTATCGAAAGATACGATACAAATAAGTGTCAGTAACGCGATACTTTATCATAGACTCTGTCAGTGATCTTTCCACTCCCTTCTCCATCTTCTCCCCTCCTCATCCCCCAATCCCACTCTCAGAGTCGCGGTATCCAGTGCTTTTAGTCAGAGTCTGGCTGTGTCTGAGGAGTAGGTTATGTACTTCTGTGTACTTCAATAAAAATGGAAAGTAATTCAGTTGTTTCATAATATATATATATATATATATATATATTGGCAAAAAAAAAGGAAGACCTTTTAAATCCTTCATGTCTCGGCAAATACGGTACATAGAACCATGAAATTTTAATATGTTAGTACTAGGTAATTTTATGGTTTGTATGTCATCTTTTAGTATTTTAGCTGAGAAATTGGATTTATGGCGAATATTCCAGAAAATTCTTGCTACTCATAGGTTCAAGTTGATAATTAAAGCGATTTTAATTAACGTAAGCCAACTGCAGAAGATTTGGACAAGCTTCTCAAGAAAATCGATAAAATAGGACATATCAAAAGAATCCTAGGTAGCGGTATTAAATTTGGCTACCAAACAGTCCTGATTTAAATCCTGTCGATTACGGCCTTTGGGAAAATTTGTCACAGAGAATTTATCGGGTCAAAGTAAGAAATGTTGCTCATTTACGACAGCTTCTTCTGGAAAAATGGGATGAGCTACCACAAGAACAAATCAATAAAGCCATAGCTGAGTTCCGTCCTAGACTGAAAAAGGTTGTAGAAGTTCGTGGTAAACATATCGAGCAGTTTTTTAACATCAAGGTAGCACCATATGTGAGTACTTTGTAACTTTTTATCTGCACATACAATGCAGTAGTAGTGTAAATGGAGAATTTCCAGTGGCATAAAGAAATGTTGAATAAATTTGTAGTTTTCATGATTTTTTTAAATCCGCTCACCGTATTGGAAATTTACTTAGTTGTGGGGTGCGAAAAAAATATTGAAATCTGACCATAACTTTGGATTTTACAGCCAAAGTTCGAGGTCTCCCTTTTTTTTGCTGATCCGATATATGAGGCGAGATGCTGCAGAGGGGTCGACCGCAGGTCGATCCTGAACCGTCGTTTAAACTCAACAAAAGTAAGTATGTATACGGTGTCCCAAAAAAAACTATATACTCTTTATAGCATCATATATTTTATAATTAAAAAAAAACCCCAAACAATATATTGTTATAGCAATTGCCAATGAAAGGTAAATTAGTAATCTAAGTGATCAAAATGTTATAGCGAGTTGTTTGCATATAAAATTTAATTAACTACGCCAAGTGCTCAAAATGTTCTCCGGCGGCATTTTGAACATTTTGAGCACTTGGCGTAGTTAATTAAATTTTATATGCAAACAACTCGCTATAACATTTTGATCACTTAGATTACTAATTTACCTTTCATTGGCAATTGCTATAACAATATATTGTTTGGTTTTTTTAAATTATAAAATATATGATGTTATAAAGAGTATGTAGTTTTTTTGGGGGACACCCTGTATATATATATATATATATATATATATATATATATATACAGGTCGTCCGATAAGTGAGTGGCGATTCTATGTCAGTTAGCATGAATTACTGCAAAATTAAAAATTTGGATTTCATGTGAAGCTAGCTTAATTGAAAAAAGCATAGACATTTATTAGATATCAAAGATATTAATTAGTACACTATGCTAACTGACATAGAATCGCCACTCACTTATCGGACGACCTGTATATATATATATATATATATATATATATATATATATATATATATATATATATATATACGTATCGCGTTACTTTTTTTGGACCCGATACACCACCCTGATTACAAGTCTTAAGTCAAGTCGCAAGTCTAGAGAGGAAAGTCTCAAGTCAAGTCAGATTACACCAGAATCCAAATCAAGTCTCAAGTCCACAAAAATAGGGACTCGAGTCGGTCTCGAGTCCAAGTCACAGACTCGAGTCCCCATCTCTACTATCAACCCTGTGTATATATGTATATATATATAATATATATATATATATATACACACAAACTCAGAATGGTCCCCTGAGAAACTTATATGTTAAACACAGACCGTGCATGGAACAAGGAACTCTTCTGGGAAATTACATCCACTATAGTTCGAAGAGTATTTGTCATTTATCAATACTTATTCGAACTATAGTGGATGTAATTTCCCAGAAAAGTTCCTTGTTCCATGCACGGTCTGTGTTTAACATATATATATATATATAATATATATATATATATATATATATATATACACTTTAGGTGCATACTTTAGGTGAGTTCGAACGACGGTTCAGGATCGACCTACGGTCGACCCCTCTGTAGCATCCCGCCTCATTTGCATATATATATATATATATATATATATTATATTAGTGATGTAAGTCACATCCGCATCCGCATCCGCGGAACATCCGCACATTTTCTCGCATCCGCATCCGCGTCCGCATCCGCACTTTGGACTGCGGATGTCGTGCGGATGTGGACCGTTGAGATAAAACGTCATTAATAAGCGGAAATTATCAAATTCTACTATATTAATAGAACTAGTTCATTGTGCGCAAAAGTGATGCAAGCGACAAGACGAGAGGCTGTTCTTGTATGAAGTTACTCTCTTGCAACCTACTTAGATCCACGTTACAAAGCTAAGTTATTTTCACCTAGTACATTAGAACGAGTTAAATCATCACTTGGCAAAGCAGTTGAAGAGCTTCAATCTCTTGAATCTGTCGCTTCGCGCCGCCACCACCAAAAGAATACAAGTTTCAGTGACAGAACCAACACCTTCAACAAGTAAATCTATCACAGAATCTGTCTCTCAGTTTCTTGAGTCAAGCAGCAATGACGAGACCTACGCGATGTCAAAAGATGTAGTAAAAATGATCGAGAGCTATCACCAAGAAAAACGCCTGGCTGCATGTGACAATCCTATTAGTTGGTGGAAAAATACGCAGAATATCTATCCATACTTGAGTAAACTTGCGAGGAAACATTTAGCCTGTCCTCCAACAAACGTACCAAGCGAGAGATTATTTAGTAGTGCTGGATTAATATATGATGAAAAGAGAAACAGACTGGCAGCAGAAAAGGCAGAAAAATTAATGTTCCTTAAGCATAACCTTCCTATAATTAAGTTTGAACATTAAACGATGAACATCTTAGTTTACTTTATTTTAATTACTCATTTATAAATATGCCTAATAAAACTTTAAACTTAATATAAATAGTTATCAAGCTAATTAAAGATCTCTTTCTATAAGGGTGGAGGTTGGGGAAAGAGGTCGGTGGGGTGCATTTGAGTTGGGTTCACGTCCCGCATCCTGGTAACACAATTATGGTTTCTAATTGTGGCTGAAACTCAACAAAATATAACGAATTTATTTGCAGACGAATTCACTAATTGATTTCTATATTAGTTAGATGCTTGATATTATTTTATGTTCAGAGAAAAGTACAGCAATTATTGTACAAATAATCAATTATACTACATTATAGCTACAGCTCTCTCTATATAATAACTTATTATATACGTTAAACACAACAAATCTCGAATATATCCTAAAAAATAACGAAAATGTAGACATCCGCATCCGCATCCGCATCCGCGGATGTTGAAATCAAACATCCTCATCCGCATCCGCATCCGCGGATGTGAAAAAAATGACACCCGCTCCATCACTAATTATATATATATATATATAGAGGGTGGGCAAAAAAAAGGGAGACCTCGAACTTTGGCTGTAAAATCCAAAGTTATGGTCAGATTTCAATGTTTTTTCTACACCCCACAACTAAGTATATTTCCTATACAGTGAGCAGATTTCAAAGAAAACTAATAAAAATTACGGATTTATTGAACATTTCTTTATGCCACTGGAAATTCTCCATTTACACTATTACTGCATTATCGGGTCGGTAAAAAAAAGGGAGACCTTTTACATCCTTCATATCTCGGCAAATACGGTACATAGAACCATGAAATTTTAGTATGTTAGTACTAGGTAATGTTATGGTTTGCATGCCATCTTTTAGCATCTCCTTTTTTATCGATTTTCTTGAGAAGCTTGTCCAAACTCCCTGCAGTTGGCTTACGTTAATTAAAATCGCTTTAATTATCACAAGATTTTTCTGGAATATTCGCTATAAATCCAATTTCTCAGCTAAAATGCTAAAATATGGCATACAAACCATAAAATTACCTAGTACTAACATACTAACATTTCATGGTTCTATGTACCGTATTTGCCGAGAGATGAAGGATTTAAAAGGTCTCCCTTTTTTTTGCCGACCCGATAATATATATATTAATCTCCGTTCTTTCTGTTTTTCGAATTGATGCCTTATTAATTAAGTGATGAAAACACAAAATGGATCTGATACCATTTTGACCCATCAAATGTTCTCTATAGTTAAATATTTCAGCCCGGAAGGAGGAGAGGAAGAGGACTTAGTTTGAAGAGGACTAAGCTTGAAGAGGACTAAGTTTGGAGAAGACTAATTTTCGAGAGGACTAAGTTTGGAGAGGACTAAGTTTGGAGAAGACTAATCTTGGAGAGGACTAAGTTTTGAGAGGACTAAGCTTCGAAACTAAACTTGGAAAAGTCTAAGTTTTGAGAGGATTAAGTTTCGAGAGGACTAAGCTTGGAGAGGGCTAGATTGTGAGAGAACTAAGCTTAGAGAGGTCTAAATTTCAATATGACTAAGCTTTCAGAGGATTAAACTTGGAGAAGATTAAGCTTCCAGAGAATTAAACTTGAAGAGGACTAAGTTTGGAGAGGACTAAGTTTAGAGAGTATTAAACTTGGAGAGGACAAAGGTTCAGATCAAGTTTAGAAGTTTTTTAAAACAGGCAACAAAATAAATAAAAAAAAAATGTGTGCTTTCTGTACAGTACATTGAATTCAATTTACTTGGCATTATGTATATATATATAATACAACTTAGAATGGTTCCATGAGTTAACTTTTATGTTAAACACAAACTGTAAATGGAACAGCTTTGGGACAGGGTCTGGGTTCAAAGCTAACGTAGACAACTACATTAAGAACCTCCAATATACGCAAGAAGCTCGTTGCATTTACGTTGGATTGACTTCTTTGATGTAAAGTCAATCCAACGTAAACCCTAGACCCTGTCCCAAAACTGGATCATATCTGTTTAGCAGATAGCTGGCAAAGGAGCTATGTTTTGGCCTCTTTGCTAGTGACCCGTTTCTTGTGTTGGGATTCTATTATGTGAAAGAAAAACTTTCGTATTTGCCATTTAGGGCCTACTATTACTTATTAGGACAACAGTGGATTTAATATCCCAGAAGGGTTCCTTGTTTCATGCACAGTCTGTGTGTAACATATATATATATATATATATATATATATATATATATATATATATATATATATATATATGATACACACAGACAGTGCATGGAACAAGGAACTCTTCTGGGATAATTAAATCCACTATAGTCCTTATTCGGACTATAGTGGATTTAATTATCCCAGAAGAGTTCCTTGTTCTATGCACTGTCTGTGTGTATCATAAAAAACTCAGGGGATCATTCTGAGTTCATTCCCATATATATATATATATATATATATATTATATATATATATATATATATATATATATATATATATATATGTATGTGTGTGGTTAAACACAGACCGTGCATGGAACAAGGAACTCTTCTGGGAAAATTAAATCCACTATAGTCCGAATAAGTAATGGTAAATGACAAATACCATAGTTTTTCTTTTCATGATGCTAGCCCACGTCGGGCTAGCATCATGAAAAAGAAAAACTATGGTATTTGTCATTTACCATTACTTATTCGGACTATAGTGGATTTAATTTTCCCAGAAGAGTTCCTTGTTCCATGCACGGTCTGTGTTTAACATATAAGTTTCTCAGGGGACCATTCTGAGTTTGTGTATATATATGTGTGTGTAGGAGAATTACGACTTCTGATCGAGTGAGGCCCATGGTGTAGTGGTTATCATATCTGACCGGCAATCGGAAGATCCCGGGTTCGATTCCAGGGTGGTTACCTCATTTTTTCATTTGTTCGTTCTCCCTCCTCATCTTGCGTGGAATGTTCTTCTATACAAGCGTCGTTCTTTACGTTGATATATATATATATATAAAATCGAGGGTTGTTCAAAAAGTAAGCTTACAAGATGTTTTGACGAAACTGTTTTATTACAAGGCAAGTAATTATTATAAGTATTTCAACAACAACTTATTACTACTTTTCTACATATCACCAAACAGATTCAAACATTTGTCGCAGCGTGGGACAAGCTTTCCGAAACCGGTGGAGTAAAATGTAGAGTCCTTAGTTTTTAACCAGTTTCGTAGGGCCGCTTCTGCATCAGGATCGTTTTTAAATTGTTTACCTCCGAGATGTTCCTTTAGGGCTGGAAACAAATGGAAGTCGCTTGGTGCAAGGTCAGGACTATTGCGGGGGGGGGGGGGATAATCCATGATTTCCCAGTGGAACGATTCCTAAAGTTGGCGTGTTTGATTTGCAGTGTGAGGGCGTGCATTGTCATGCAAGAACACCACACCTGCAGTAAGCAACCCAGGACGTTTTCTTCTGATAGCCGTGTGGAGTCGCTGTAAAGTTTCACAATAAGAAGTGGCATTTATTGTTGTCCCTTTTTGTATGAATTCAACAAGCAAAACGCCTTGATGGTCCCAAAAAATCGTTGCCATCACCTTACCAGCTGATGGTGCAATCTTGAACTTTTTGGTTCGTGGTGATCCCGGATGTTTCCATTCCATGGACACCCATTTAGACTCTGGTGTGTGATGGTGTACCCAGGTCTCATCACCTGTCACAATGCGCTCAAGGAAATGCGAACCTCCAGCCGAATACCGCTGAGGAAAGGAAAGACTGCAGGCCATTCTCTGTGTCTTGTGATTATCCGTTAACATTGTTAACGGATAATTAACATCCGTTAAAATATTGCGCTACCAACAACATTATTGTACTATGCATAATGCACCGGTAATTAACCTTGTAAACTTACTTTTTGAACAACTCTCGAATATATATATTAGGGTGTGTCAATTTTGGGGGTGAAATGACGAAATTGAAAATCATGTGATTTGGTAGCAATTTAATGTAATCATTTGGCATACAAAATAATATCCTTGCTTCAAAAACACAATAAAAAATAACTCCTACCTACATCAATTTTAATTCAAAAATTCCATTTTTCCGTAAATTCGTAACAAAATAACAAATGTGCGCAAACATCCTATGAACATTTAAAGTGGCAATAAGATATCATTCAGTCTTTATTTGAAAGTAACCAATGCGGTCATGTCCTGTTTGCTGCGGTTCCTTGGCATCAGCATTCGGCTTGCTACTTGCGCTTTGATGTAGCCTTCTCGCCTCTCGTGACTGTAAACTTGACTAGCTGCTTCTGTGACCATTTTCACACATCTCTCCACACTCTGAGTGTGAGAAGGCCACTTTGGCACTTGCATTGGGGCCTCTTTAAGTTGTGTTAAATCTTTGTTTGTTATGCATGTTGTCAGTGGTGGCTCCAAAACTTCCGAACTCAAGTTAACTAATTCTGACAATTTCGTGGCATTGACGTTTATCGGAGGTACCTTCCTTGTCTGAACAGAGCAGTCTCACAGCTGGTCATCATCTAGTGATGTTCCTCTAAGCTTTAGAATGATTTCTACAGCCTCAGTTCGCTCTTTGGTAGATTGGCTGCAGAGTATTGCTTGCAAAACTGCCTCTGGCCTAGCATACCAAGCGGACCTTCTCACCACAGATAACACGATGTCCACCACTACTTTCCTTTGGGTTCTCAGTAGCTGTAATTGAAACAAGATGTGGTTGGGCCCCTCCAACCACATTGGATTAAGTTTTACATTGAACCAGTGAGGAAGATAAAACCCAATAATAAATTCAACAATCAACATCAAATTCTGTAGCATTTTGCCCTTCAGTGCATGTTTGGAAACCCAAATCCTGCAGAAACGAATCGCTATAGTTAACCAACGACTGTGACTTACGGGTCCAATCTCCAAGAGAGCCAGATTTTGAGGCAACTCTCCTGATCTGATTGCTTGAACAATACGATAAGCGTAAGGTTGATCCGTGCTGAGGTCTTTGATAACTTCTTCAGACAACACTGGAAGGGGAGGGCCTACTTCGACCTTTGGAAATTTTGTATTTATTTCTAATTCCGTTGCTTCATCTAGCATGTTGCCAAGGGGGCCTGAGACGACGAAGAGGTAGTTCCCCTATGTGCAAATCACATACAATCCAAACAAGCCTTCTTCCAAGTTTTTTCTCTAAATGCGTCATAACACCGCCCTGCCATCCAGTGTTCACCGCAGTTTAGTCTCCACCATCGGCCTGCAGTGAACTGTCAAGTCTTCTTTCTTGAAGCCAACATATTATTTGATCAGCAATTGCCTCTGCGTGTTTCTTGCCTTCTACTTCTGCTTCAGGAACAAAGTGAAACAAATAGCGGCCACCAGGTTCGGAACACACAGAGTAGTGTTCTTCTTTGATGAGACCGGGAAACTTTCTGTCCATTCCCTCTACCTCTAGGAGAACTTTTGTGTCATCTCTTCTTCCATCAAACAAAAGGCAAGAGAAACCTTCTTCCTTCAAATCTTTTTCATGCTGATCAGATATTTCCTTCATTATTTTTTCTTGTGCTCTTCTTATCTTATTATGATCTATCACTAAGGATGTATCCTCTCGGCTGATGAGGCTTGCATCTATCCAAGCGGCAGTGGCAATCTCTGCAGTCTCTCGTAGCCCCGTATGGTGGCGAATACTGGCAAGGGCAATGTTTGAGATGTCTTTAGTGTTGTATTTCATTCTCTTCGGCGAAGGTTCAGATGGCATTTTGGAGCTATCATCTGATGTTGCTTCTTTCTGTTCATCTGAAGAGCTTTCAAAGAAGTGAGAAACCTCTTGATAGAGCTCTTCATCTCTTTGGGTGGCTTCTTCACTCTTCCTTTTCTTCCTTTCTTCCCTCTCTCGGATTTTCTCTTTTTTCTTAGCAATAACAATCTGTTTTTTGGTTTCTGAATAATCTGCCGAACCAATCTATATACTTCCTTGGCCTCCTGCCTTTGTTCTCTGCGCCTTTATGAAAGCCAGCTCCAGAACAGAGATCTTCTTCTCACGAGGACAGCGACAATCAATGTGAGGGTGAGGTTCTCTTCTGCATGAGGGAGAACAATTGGCTTCAGAACACAACTCTATGGGACACTGGCAGTTAAAAATGTCAAGAAGAGTATCAAGTGTGCGCAGAAATTTATTTTTCTTTGCTAGTTTTCCTTTACCAAGTGATGTCTCAACTGCTTTGTGCCACAGCTTTGTTAATTTTAGCTCAATAGTTCTATACTGATTGAGTACAGGTGGTTTGAATAAAACATTAGCTTTTTTCCACTGATGCAGAAGAGGGGGAATCATGTCCCTTATGAACTCTTTCTCTGTGTAGTGCCTTCTATCCTTTGTATTTTGTTCACGAAGGAGTAACCCTAGTCTCAGCATGTCTCGCACTGTTGGTAGTTCTGATACGGGAAGCTCCTTGCCTGTACCGACTAACAGGCTCAAGTGGCATCACGACTGACCTCTTGTCTTCAATTTTAGCATCTTAGGAATATCTGAAAAGAAAGAAAACATTTAAGTATTTTATATCAATTATATCAATAAAAAAATATTTCATGGGATTACAACATAATTAGACAGAAGAATATGATAATAATAAATAATTGTAATAATCAATAATCCATACTTACAGTTAAACTGTAGTATTCGTCTAGTAGAATAACTATGAAGTAGGTACAAGAGCAAGAACAGCAAACCACCGTCTATGACATCTAAGAGGCAACTGAGGACTGAGAGTGAGGGATAGTTCTATTTATGTTGTGACTTGTACATTGTACAACATCTATATGACCTTGAAAACACTCCGTATGCGATCAGTGGGATAATTCTGTGACAGATGAATAGTTAATCAATTTGTCCTATTATTTAGTAAAATAGTCAATTTCTGAAACTTTAAGGTAAAATTGATGTAGGTAAGGGTTATTTCATTTCATTTTGGTTGGCCAATTTCAAGTTTTGACATGAAAGGACACTATATTTTCACTACCAAAATTGATTTGAAAAAAGTTGACAAAATTGACACACCCTAATATATATACAGTACAGTGTATATATGTATATATATATATATATATATATATATATATATATATAGAGAGAGAGAGAGAGAGAGAGAGAGAGAGAGAGAGAGAGAGAGAGAGAGAGAGAGAGAGAGAGAGGTAAAATATGCAACACCGAGGAGGATTCTTTCTCGGATAGCGTGAGCCACGTCCCAAGCATATTACCCACTACTCCAACCGGAACTCCAAGAAAATGCCTTTCAGTGTTAGTTTTTAATGTACCTCGTCTGTTTATTAATGATTTTTGTAAAGGAAAGTCAAATGCGTTGTTTTAATTGCCTTTCTAATATATATGGATCCCATTAAAGGTATTGATATTCTAGATTTAGTTTTAAATACAGAACTAGACTTAATTGATAATACCTCTGTATGAGATTACTTCTCCACCAGTGATCATAAGGCAAATAAAATTTGAAATTAAAGTTAATGTTCATAATTCGGAAAGTTTGGAATAAGTTTTGGATTTTAAGAGTTAAATCTCGTGACATGAAACTCCAACTTCCGACCTATAATTGGAATGAGATTTTATTACGAGATGATATTAATGATATATGGAATTCTTTTTATAATTATTATCAACATTTAAAATCGAGTAATATTTCATTACGTAAAGAGAGATTGACGAAATCTGTTAAACCTAAATGGTGGAATGATGAACTTAAAAGTAGTTTAACGTTAAAAGGATTTAAAGAAACAAATAATCTGTCCGATGAAAATGCGCATAAGTTATTGAGAAGGCGAAGCATAAAATTTATTAGAAAAAGTAAGCGCCAGGGTGGGAAAAGTTGCCATTAAATGACTAAATGATACTACTAAAATATTTTAGCTCTGCGATATTATCTTTTGGGTCCCCATGGACATTGAATATTTCGGAAAATTTGTGATGATATCGAAAAAATAATCAAAGTCATAATTTTCTTTCATTACATATTTAAGAAATATACTTGTTGGCAACTGTTCAGTGGTGCTGCTGTTGCACACTTGCACTCACTAGTTTATATTACTAATCCGTTTGATCTCTTGGAAGGTGCATGTGTGTGATTTGCTCTGGTTCAAATTTTCATTTTCACGTCGACTCGTTTAGTCGTCCATACCTATGGTAGAGGTTGTTATATTAGTATTACTGTTCTTGGAAAAAAATGCTATTTCCTGCATTTCTGTTTGCTAACTGAACATTAGGGTGGATCGATTTTACATGTTTTTCGATTTCCATATTCTAATAGAGACAAAACAAAAACTTGCGCATGCATGAGAAAATAGCCTCTGCAAATTCTTAGCTTAATAGGTAATCATCTTCTGCTCCCGGCAGAGCGATGAAAATCATATTTTAGTAGTCAAAAACGTATTTTTCTTATAATTTTTAAAATATTTCAATATGCATCAAAATTATTCCTAATAACTATAAAGTCGATGAAAAAGACCTCATATGATCGTTTTTCCAAGCGCGTTGTCCTACGTTAATATCTTTTGCCCCCGGCAACAACGTCAAATGTTGAAAAAATAGGTAATTTATATACATATTTTCAGATCGGCTCTTTGTCTTAAATAATGCATTTATATATTTCCCATAGCATTTATATCGTTGCTTAGGCATGAAATAACACACACATGGGGCATTTCACTCCTGCATCAGGTTCTGCCACTGCAATAACATCAGGTATCATCAACTTTCTAGAGACTAACAATATTAGCACGGACGACATTGTGGCTATCGGCTGTGATGGTACCGCAGTGAACACGGGTCGAAAGGGTGGAGCCATTCGTATGATTGAAATGAAACTACAAAGGCCAGTTCAGTGGATCATATGCCTATTACACGGTAATGAATTATCACTGCGACACCTCATTCAAGACTTGGACGGCAAAACAACTGGGCCAATGGGCTTTACTGGACCAGTTGGAAAACAACTGAACGACTGCGAAAAACTTCCAATTACAGAATTTGATGCCATTCCATCTCCCGACATTGACATACATAGATGATGCCGAGTTGAGCACTGACCAAAAATATTTGTTAGGCATCTACAGAGCAGTGTCGAGCGGTAGCTGCTCTTCAGCTCTCGCGGCTCGAAATCCAGGTAAGATGGCGCATTCCAGGTGGCTGACAACAGCAAATAGATTTCTGCGCCTCTATGTTTCAACCAGTGAACCCTCCAGCACCTTCAACGAAATTGTGCGATTCATTATGACATTTTATGCACCAATTTGGTTTAAGATAAAGAAAAACTCCAGTTTCACTGAGGGCGCAAAACATTTTTTCGAAATGATGCGTCTCTCTCAGACCATGCCTCAAAGATCTAAGACAATCGCCAACAAAGTCCTCCGTAGAAATTCTTTCTTTGCTCTCACCCAGAAAATATTTTGATCTCCATGCTACATGCCGATGAGCAACACATAAGAGAATTGGGATGGAGAAGAATATTAAAAGCACGATCAAAACAATCACCAGCGGGGGAAATTCGAACCTTCGCCATGCCTGAGCTGCTCTACGATAGTCAAAACTATTACGAAATGATCAACTGGCAAACGGCTGAGGTGACCGAACCCCCCGTTACAAAAACAATACCTGATACCCGAATAAAAGAGTTTGTTGAGACGGGAGACCAGCCTGATGGACTGATCCCACTATTCCCTTGTCATACTCAAGCGGTCGAGAGACTCATCAAATTAGTAACCGAAGCCTCTGCCAGTGTAAGTGGAATAGAAGAGAGGGACGGATTCATCCGCTCCCGTCTTCACTTCCGAACAAAAATTCCACGATTTGATTCTAAGAAAGATTACCGTATGTAAATCGACATGCAGCCAAAGGAAGGGTGGTTGGGGCTGGATAGGGTGGAACTCGACGTACAGCCACCTCCTCGTGGTGAGGTCTGGGTTGCTAATTTTATAAAATTAGCAAGCGAGGAGCTGTACTTAGTACTTATCGTACTTATAACATCGCATTAACGTAATTATAATCCACATTTAGACTTTTCTCGGGGACAGAAGATATTACTCTAGAGTCATAAAATTTTGCGTGTGTGTTATTTCATGCCTAAGCAACGATATGGATGCTATGGGAAATATATCAATGCATTATTTAAGACAAAGAGCCGATCTGAAAATATGTATATAAATTACCTATTTTTTCAACATTTGACGTTGTTGCCGGGGGCAAAAGATATTAACGTAGGACAACGCGCTTGGAAAAACGATCATATGAGGTCTTTTTCATCGACTTTATAGTTATTAGGAATAATTTTGATGCATATTGAAATATTTTAAAAATTATAAGAAAAATACGTTTTTGACTACTAAAATATGATTTTCATCGCTCTGCCGGGGGCAGAAGATGATTACCTATTAAGCTAAGATTTTGCAGAGGCTATTTTCTCATGCATGCGCAAGTTTTTGTCTATTAGAATATGGAAATCGAAAAAAATGTAAAATCGATCCACCCTACTGAACATGTCTAATAATTATCTATACTTTATTTCAAATATTAATTTTCAAATACAGCAGTTTCATCAGTAAGCTCTGACTTCATTTTGACAATGGCATGTATTAAAACAAGAAAAAGTGTTTTCTGTATTTGGGAGTCCAAGTGAACTAAGTGAAACTGATTTGCCTACTTACAAAAGTGTTTTCAAATATTATCTATTCGTAAAAGAAAATCTGAGCAAACCTGAGGAATCTGAGAAAAAATTAAACCAACTGTGTCAGAAATTGCTGAAAAGGTTGCCTGTCGAGTGGAAGAATTGTGGATAAAGGCATCGATAACCGTGATTTCTCACAAAAGTATAATTCGTAAAATCAGGATATACAACGATAAATACAAGGAAGAAAAACAGAGGAAATCTACAGGACCAAAGTAAACAAACTCCGTCTTGATGCTTCTGGTAAGTTATTTGATATAGTTGCCTGTCAATGTGAAAAAAATGAAAAGTGCCAGTGCACGAATGGGAATTTTTAGCTGACCAGAGAAGAGAACGTACAATGATGATAGGAAAAGTTGATGTGGTTGTCAGTAAAAATTCAGAGCTGATGAAAAGAGAAAAAATACAGACGATCTTCGGGTTAAGTTTCATAGATCATCTGATAGGGTGGTTGATTGTGCATTTTCTGATGGTAGTTCTAAAGGTGACATCGAACTTCACTCTAGCTTCCTTATTAATACTGAAAGAACTGGTGCAGCGACATCAATTGAAGAAATGAGCAAGTTGGATAAGGTGGATGCTGTAGAAAACATCACAGGGAAGTCACTACAAATGAGACTTACACTCCCAACTTTGAACGGCACATGTGATCACCGAGGAATATCAGATCGATCTGCTGCAGCTATGGCTACTGCAGTCATTTAAGACTTTGGTATCATCGATAAAGATGATGTCTCATTTGTTATCGACCCAAGCAAAGTGAGAAGAGAACGGCAAAAACATCGGAAAGAATTACAAACTCAGGCATCCAGTAATAAAGAATTGCAAGGTCTTTACTGTGATGGTCGAAAAGACAGAACACGGACCTAAATCACAAAAAGATCAAAGAATCGCACCACTAATATACTTGAAGAACACGTCGTGACTGTAAGGGAACCAGGATATGAATATATGGGTCATGTCCCCCCCCCCCACCTAATGGGTACCTCGGTTAGCCTTCAAACAAGTATAACACAATTTCTTGTTGAAGCGTTTTCCACTGATCAGTTGGTAGCAATTGGATGTGACGGGACAAATGCCACCAGGGATGGCAGGAGTAATTCAGCGCTTTGAAGAACATCTACAGTAAACAGGCCAGTACAATGGTATATATGTCTCACACATGCACTAATTGCCTCTGCTACATCTATTGCAAAAATTCGATGGTTCAACTCAGGGTCCCAAATCCTTCTCTGGTCCTATCGGAAGACAACTGGCTCAATAACAGTTGCCTCTTGTTACATTTAGAAAAATTGAAGGACCCCTGTTGCCAAAAGTGGACATTGCTGAGCTAAGCAAGGATCAGAAATATTTGTACGAGATGTGTGAAGCTCTCACATCAGGCCACTGTTCAACTTGCAGCTCGCGAACCTGGACCCATGGCACATTCGAGATTATAGAATTCTCAGATTATATGTCTCAGCAGAAAAGCCATCACCACGTTTATTGTTATTAGCTTCCTATATTGTACAAATGTACTAGTCAATGTGGTTCAGAATTAAAACATGCTCTTCATGCATTGAAGGTGATCGCCATATTTGGCAGCTAATTCAATACTCTCGCTATAGTGACAATAAAGTCCAACAAATAATTGACCCAGTAATTCAGAGGAACGCTTATTTTTCCCACAGTGAAGATATTTTGATTGCAATGTTAACTGATAACAGACCCATCATTAGAAAACTTGCTCTCAGACACATATTGGCTGCCAGAAAACAACCAACAATTGGGAAAGTACGGCAGTTCAGAGTGCCCAAGTTCAAATTTAAAGATACTGATTACATTGATATGATTCACTGAGATTCAACACAGCAATTTGAGCCGCCTATGACGAGGGACATTGATGAAAAACAGCTCCAAAGCTACATTTTGAGAGGTCATGATGCACCTAAACTTCAGTTTCTACACTTTCCTTATCATACTCAAGCAGTTGAGCGGTGCCTAAAATTGGTGACCGAAGCATCAAGTGCTGTTTGTGGTTCTCAGAACAGGGGTGGATTCATACGTTCTAGATTTGAATCAAGATTAATAATGAAAAAATTCAACACTAAAACCGATTATAAGCAAAAGTAGTTGCATACAGCTCTTATGGATGAGTGGATGGGAAGAGCTGTGATGGAACTCGATGTGCAATCACCTCCTCATGGTGAGTGCTGGGTAATTGGATCATATAATCACAAATGTATATATGATATTTCCAATTAGCGAAGAACTGCACTGAATACTGGAGTTACTTAATAACATTTGAGTGCCGTGCATAAGAAAATTACTCCTTATTTTATCAAAAGAGGCTAAAAAAAAATTACTAAATTCCCAATATTTTAAAGCTCTGGGGGCATATTTGTACACCATGTCCGAATTTGATTTTAGAGAAAAAAGCTGCCCTAACATGTTCAAAAGGACCTAAATATTACCAATTTTTCAATATTTCAAAGCGCTGGGGGACCCTGTGGCCGAATTTAATTTGAAAAAAATTCCCCTATAGGTTCACTGCATATATAGTATATAGTGAACCATATTAATAGAATCCGAAGGAATTCTATAATTACTGTATGTTTGGAATAAAATAGTAGCTTCGTAGACTATTGGTCCAATCACAGGCGAAAACAACAAATTTATGATGACTTAAAAATGACGGAAGTTTTAAATAAATTCTTCTCTTCCGTATTCACTAACGAAAATATGAACAACATTCCCTTCCCCGTAATCATGTTCAATGATAACTAATCATTTAAAGCTTTGCGATTTTACCATTAGTGAAAGTGAAGTACTCTCGGCCATAGGTAAAGTTAATCCTAATAAAACTCCAGGTCCAGATAAGCTCTACCCGAGAGTGCTTAAAGAAATGAATTGCGCAATAGTCTCTCCTCTTACCTATATATTTAATAAGTTTTACAGTTTAGAGCCAATATTTAAAAAAGGGGACAAAACGCTTCTCGGAAACTATCGTCCCATTAGCCTGACTTCAGTAGTTTGTAAGCTTATTGAGACGATCGTTCGGAACAAAATAGTTAATCAATTAGAAATGACTCATTTAATTATAGATTCTCAGCACCGCTTTTGACGTAATCCTTCTTGTCTTACTAATTTGCTTGACTTTTTTAATGCTATTGTAGATATATATGACGAGAGTAAAACAGTACATGTTATATATTTTGATTTTCAAAAGGCGTTTGATAAAATGTCCCATAGGACATTCTTACTGAATTGATGATAATGTTCTCAAATGGATTGAAAATTGGCTTAGCGAACGTAGAGTTGCCATTAATGGCAAAGCGTCTAACTGTAGTAGTAGTGTAACTAGCGGCGTGCCTCAAGGATCAGTTTGAGACCAGTTCTTTTTATTATTTATATAAATGACATCGACATAGGAATTAACAGTTTAATTTCAAAATCTGAGGGTTGATACCAAATGAGGGGACGAACAAAATCAGCAGCAGAACGTTTGCAAATTCAGGAAGATATTAATAAGTTACTCTAGTGAGCAGAAATTTGGGAAATGAGCTTTAATATAGATAAATGTAAAACTTTTCATATCGATAGAAAAAATATTCAAGAAAAGTGTTCTACGCGAGACAAGACACTAACGAGTGTACGGAAGGAAAAGATTTAGGTATTATTGTTGCCGACACTCTTAAACCGAGTAAGCAATGTATCGAAGTCGAAGCGGTTATAAAAGCAAATAGAATCTTAGGATTTATTGGTAGAGCATTTGAATTTAAATCCGTAAAAACAATGCTAACATTACATAATTTCTTAGTACGCCCCAACCCGGAATGCTGCTTTCACTTCTGGTCCCAATATTTACGACAGAACATAGACAGAATGGAGAGAATGTGGCAACGAGCTACTAAGATGATTTTCAGACTTAGTGAAAATAAATTTAACGTTGCCCATTTAGAAACGTTAAATTTATTTTCACTTATGAAAAGGCGGATTCGAAGAGATTTAATCCAAGTGTTTAAAATGATTAAAGGTTTTGACACGTCAACGCCGAAAAATATTTCAGCTTCAGAAATGCAGATAGAACTCGCGGTAATGGTCTCAGCGGGTAAACATTTTAATTCTAATAAAGTTAAGCATTTCTTTTTGAATCGTATAGTTAATTTGTGGAATGGATTGCCAGCCAGCGTAGTTTAAAGTAATTCGGTTGAGTCCTTTAAAAAGAGACTACATGCTTATCTTGTCTTAAACCCAGAGTTAGAAGCATTTGTTAGCGTATAAAAACATTGTAGAATTTTCACTCTGTTTCTTTCCTCTTTGCTTTCAAATTTTCACTTATCTTTAAGTGTCCTTTCCTTCTTTCTTTTAATCTTCTTTCTTTACATTACTTTCAAATTTTCATTTGCCTTTAAATTTTCCTCCATCTTTTAACCTTCCTCCTTAAAAAGACAACGTCGTAGGGACCAGCCGGTCTGTTGCTGTTTGGTGTCCTTTGTATTCTTTTGTATAAAAAGTTTTTCACAGCAAGCATTTTTAATGGTTCAAAATGGCATATTTTATAGATGTTTTGAATTTTATAAACTTTTATGTTAAATGCTAGAACGGTTTCTCCCCCTCCTCTCTCTCTCATGCGCACACACACACACACACACACACACACACACACAACACACATATCATATGAAGGATGCCTTTGATCTGAGGTATGTCTTAGATCTGAAAGAAAACCTATTTGCAGTTCTTGATTATATCCTAATTCTTAAAATGTAAAGAGGATTACGGTATACAAAATCATTGAAAGAGTAAATCATCGACTGACTTTAATCTAATCTAACCTGACCTAAATTAAGTTTAAATTGTGTTAAATTAAGCTTCGGTAATTTGATACAAGTACGTCGTAGACTTGGCGCCCTGCTCCTGTTTTCATTTCGAAGAAATAGTATTTTTAACTATTATTATATTAACTATTAACTTATGTTAACTGGCATTTGATTTTGAATATTGATGGCAGTGTTTTGTGGAGTTATTAACGTCTTTGGTAACGGTTAAAAAAGGTTATATTACAGTTCAATTTAAAGGCTTTTAAAGACCCCAACCACTGGTCGCTACATCATCTGAACGCAAGAACGGCTACCTATCTAACTACTAAACAGGTCCAGCGTCGCTTAACCTTGCTGATCGAACGAGAAGCGGTACTTTGACGTGGAAGCGCGGTAGCCCTAATGCTTTACCACAGCTCTTGTAAAGAACATTTTTAAAAATTTAAATTATTTTTAATCTAATACAATTATTCTTTATCTTTTTAGTATTATATATATATATATATATTCGGAGGGGTGACAAAAGTAAATAGACACCACGATAATTGTTCTCACTGGAATGCCAGAGCATTACATGAGTCAGTTTTACATAAAAGGGGAAAGCAACGCGATTCTAAATAGATTCATTTAATTATAATAATATTTTTTTTTATTTTTACTGACCTATACGCATCCACAAGGATGTCGTTGTGTATCATGTATTAATTATATTATATATATATATATATATATATATACGAACAAAAACAGAATATTAATAATTAATTATTATATTTTTTTGCTTTTCAAAAAAAATTCTGTTCGTTGGTGAACTCTTTTTTTCCCCAAACCGTACATACAGAAACAGATTGTTCAGAAACAGATTAATGATTCCATATTATTTAGAACTATACTTTTTAATCCATCCAAAGTTATCTTAAATTTATATAAAAGAAAATCAATCTTTTTCGAGGGATGTAAATAAAAAATAAAAAAATTCCTCTCTGCGAAGTACATTTGAAAAAGAAAACCGTTCCTCGTTCAAACTTTCAGTCGTGCAAGAATAATTGTATTTGAATGCGTCCCTCTTCTAAAATAATCCTTTGAATTCTTTTGGGGAAGAAGAAGAAGAAGAAGAAGTTTGAAAGAACTCTTTTGGAAGTTTCTCCACTTCGGATAGCTTCAAAATACTGCGTAATCTTTTCAACAAGATTTACAGTCACGTAACAACTAAGTGCTCGAGTAGTTTGTTGTCATTTGTTGGCGTTGAGGGGATTTCTTTTTCTTCTCTTCCGGAAAGCGGTTATTCGTAAAGGTTTCAAAGCAACTTTATTGAAATAATAATAATAATAATAATCATGTTTGGGGTTTTAAAGTTATCGAGTCTGAATGGTTTATTTTGGTTGTTTGATATGACTTTCAAAATTAATATTTCTTATTGAATACTAGTGGAGCGACCCGGCGTATTGCACGGGTGGAAGTTGAACGCTTTTGGCTTGTTTCAAGACATTAAAATAAAAAAGCATATGAAAATGAAAATGAAAATGAAAAGGTTTATTGGCAGACTATAGTCCATATGACAAATATTATTAATACAATGACAGTTCACATACTAAGGATAGAAATATATACACAATTGATTAGAAATAATACAGTAATGTCGAAATTAAGTGAAGCTATACACATACGTTTTCGTACCAAGAAGTCCATAGCGTAGACCGTAGAGGATAAACGGCAGGACTCATGGATAGCTTGGATAATCGGGTTGATTGATTTTTTAATTCTTTGCATCAGACTGTATTGTGCACGTCTTGTTACCTCCGGGAAGCTCGGGACATTGCGGGTAGCAAACATTTGCGAAGCTGAGCATCTTGGGGATAATTTATGTAAGAGTCTAAAAGACCTGTTGTACAGCAAATTTAGGGTTTTGCCAGAACCTTTTTTATAATTCACCCAGAGTTGCTGTCCATATATATTACTGCAGAAAGTACGAAAGAGAGTGTCTTTAGCTCCACTTGTACAGAACCGAAAGTTCCTTATAGTCATATTCGCTTTAGCACAAAGGCTTCGAGATTGTTTTCTTATATCCGAGTCATCACTCAAGGAGTTGGTAATAGTTTGACCCAAATACTTAAACTCTTGTATTTCCGCAATTACTTCACCTTTCATTTTAAACCTAATATCAGCTGGCTGATTATAGCTTTTAGGATGAAATTGCATAACCTTAGTTTTTGCAACATTAAAAAGAATATCATGTTTCTGCGAATACACTTCGCAGACTTTTAGTAGCCGATCCAGACCTTTAACAGAGGGACTTATTAATACCATATCATCGGCATAAACTAAGTTATTTATCCTCGTGTTATCTATACAACATCCCACTGTTGCCTCATTAAGTGAAGCAATTAATCCGTCAATATACACATTAAACAGCATGGGGGAGAGCAAGGAGCCTTATCTCACCCCGCAAGAGGAGCCAAAACATTCGGATAGCACATTGCCCCACCTAACAGTAAAAGATTGGTGGGAATACCAAAATTTCAATAAATTTAATATGTACATGGGAACCTTCCTGTCTTCCTGTTTATAGGAAACAGCTATAAATAGTTGGATTATTGTCAATGTATTTAGATATTGTTTCTTTAAGTACATAGATAAACAGGTCAGTTGAGTGGGACTTTTTAAAACCAAACTGATTAGGAAATGTCCATAAGTAATCATTTAATCGGAGTAACAAGAGTTTTTCTAGTAGTTTCGAGAAGCAGGAAGCGACAGCAATAGGCCTGTAATTATTGCTGGACAGAATGTCTCCATACTTACTTTTGACCAGGGGCAAGATATGAACTCTGCAGGGATATAGCTATGAGCAAGCATGGCTGATAGGAGCAATGTATGTGCAGACATACTCCGTCATTAGCATATTTTAAGTGCTCATTCGATAGGTCATCTACCCCTGACGCAGAACCATATATATATATACAGTATACTGTATATATATATATCGCGTGAAAAGCACGCGCTAGAGCTCCGCCCATTTTATGACGACGTGTCTATGATGTCACTCTCTCAATCCGGAATACAGACGGCAAAAACGGCCTCCAGCGTCCTCAGATGACCTCAGAGGTCGACGCCATATAGTCTATAATCTTTCCCGGCCTCATTTACCCCTATCTCCCAAGTCTCATCCAAATCTGGCTTGTGGTTTAGCCGGCCATAAATAACAAAGTTCGCAGTTCGCAGTTCGACCGTCACAAATACAGAAAAAGATTTTATGAATATGTGAGCAGATATTCATCATGTTCGGGTAATCTATAATATAACTGAGGCAGAGTCTGCCAAAAAAATTATTTCAAAAGCTGAAATCGGATACCGAAGGTTTTGCAAAGAAATTATCATATTAAGACAGTGAAAGCTTAATATTTACTTTATTAAGTTCACAAGAAACTTCTGTGAAGCTTAACAATTGACCACCCCAGTAATTGGGTGGCTGAAGGTCCCAGCACAGCAGGTCTAGCTAGATGGGCCCGTTGGGCCCACTTTAGCTAGAAAAGAACGCAGCAATGAAAATCTTAAGCTTCACATCCGAACTCATTGTATCAAGATTTGTGAAGCTTAAGATTTTCATGGCTGCGTTCTTTTCTATAGTTTTATTGACCGAATAATTGACTCGCCAGTAATTGGGGGGCCTCAGGCACCCCAATTACCGAAACCGAAGGCCCCAGCACGCGGGTCTAGCCAGATGGGCCCGTAGGGTCCACTTTAGCTAGTAAAGTATAATAAGTTATAGGGGTGTCAACATGTAGGACTCGCGTGTACTTAGTTTTGACACCTGACATGGTTCTGACAATTATTTTTTTATGCAATACGGTTAATGGACAAATAATATAATAGCTTGTGTTTCTCCAAACTGCAATATAAGGGTATGGGAAGGTATGGAATATTGTGTTTTAATTTATACAGAATATAAGTGAACTTCGACAGATATTTAATGCATTTTCGATGTGCCTTTGAAGGTTAGTGTTTTATCTAAAATTACATCTCTAATCAGTGGTGTAGTACTAAATAAAGAAGTGAGGGAACGCATTTTGAAAGTGCTACTCAGATGCGGGGGGGACAATGGCGAGCGCGGCGAGCCCATACAGCTGGGGGTCCGAGGGCACTGTAAGCCCCCCGGAAATCTTTTGAAATCTGACCAATTTCAGGGATATTTTGAGGTCATATGCACTGGATATTAGGATATATTCCAAGGTTGAAGATGCAGTATTTCCAGTGTCATTAGATATATGACATCCAGTACGATCAATAAAAATAGCTAACAACTGGAATGATTAACTAAAAAAAAGTTAACAACTGGTACGCCGTGGTGACTGTTTCACCAGATCTTTATAGGCTAGCATTGCCTCAGTCGAAGCTAAGAGAAATGAAACAGTTAATGATTCTTTCTCATATTTCTTCTAGGGGTGGGAATTACAATTTCATGACGTTAGAGATTTGTAAGTTCGGATTTATTTGAAATAGTGAGGGAACGCCGTTCCGTCTACCAAAAAAAGTAAGGGAACGCCGTTCCCACGCGTTCCCACAGCACTACACCACTGCATCTAATACTTTCATCTCTAATACTTTATTAATTAGAGTATTATTTATATGTACGAGTATATTTGAATGTATCATCTGTTTTCTATTTGTTATAATCATATATGAGGGCTTTGATAGATTTAACGATAATTTATTGGGATTCAGACAGTTATAAATATGAGTAAGCGCCATGTTTGTGCTTTCTTGTACAGTACCTAAATCGTTTTCAGGTATGAGAAGTGTCGTGTCATGTTTGGTTGGTTGATTTGGTTGTTTAACCCTCAAATACTAGACTGGGGTACTATACGAGTATATATGATACCCGAGTCTGGTATTTGAGGTTTAATCTCTTCCGCAAAATCTAAGGTCACATGACAGAGGGGACCTACAGCTTTACGTGGGATTCAAACCACGGTCGCTGCACAGTTTGGACGCAGAGGACGGTCTTCCATCCAACTACTACCCAGACGTGTCGTGTCTTCTGCATACTGAATACAGGTTACGTTGTGGCAGTTATAGAAGTTATTGACATAACACACAAATATAATAATAGTAACAATACCTATTACCATATACAGGGCATCAATAATTTATCTTTACAAATTCAATTTCAATTGAATGTGCAAAGGTAATTTATGAACACCCTGTACATTAACGTATATAATTTGTTTTATATATATATATATATATATATATATATATATATATATATATATATTGTGGGAGAAAAGCCTTTAAGGATTTTGTGCGTACAAATAATTAATTTGTTAATAATAAATAAATTCCAATGATATCACTGCAGTTTATGCGATACTTTTCAAAGCAACTATACAAGGCCAGGAATAACGCTAAGCTAGAACAAGAAGACCCTGCACCATAGCCCCAGTCAGCGCCATGTCGGTAAGGATGGAATACAGCAATGAAGAAAAAGTGTATCTTGTATTGTGGGCTATTTCTCGTAATAATTGTGAAAAAGTTTGCGTTTATTTCAACAAAAATATAATAAACAACTACCAACTGCAACCACTCTTCGATACTGGAAGCTCAAACATTTGGAAATAGGGAGCCTGGTACAAGATCGTCCAAGAAGCGGAAAGCCAGTAACGCGACAGGAGACAACAACAAGAAATATGTCCTCGCCAATTTTCAATGATCCAACATCTTCAACGAGAAAAGTCGCACAGGAATTGGGTATTTCCATATTTTCAGTTGCAAAAATATTGAAATTACAGGGGTACCACGATTACAAACCCATTTACTCTCAACTCATATACGGCGATGATTCTGATAGAAGGCTACAGTTTGCTGAAACAATGAGACAAAAGTTCAATAGTGATCCAGATTTCGTTCGAAAGATTGTATTTTCAGATGAATGTGTGTTCGGTTTAACGAGTAAAGGAAACAAACACAACGTTCACTACTGGCCGAAAAAAAGCCCAAAATACGATTGGGTGAACCCGTTAAAACGGCTACACTAACAGTTTGGGCATGCATTGATTATTCAGGACTCGTTTTCTTTGACATATCGAGAGATAGAATGGATGGAAAACGCTATTGACAGGTATTGAGAGACAAAGTTTTGCCACAGTTTTACTAATGACGTTGGCAGGAATTGATTTATCAACATAATGGAGCGCCTCCACATTACTCTGCAGCTGTTCATGAGATTCTGGATACGAACCTTGAAAGAAGATGGCTTGGGCGACGAGGACCCATCGAGTGGCCAGCCAGATCACCTGATTTAACCTCATGTGATTTCTGGCTTTGGGCTTAGTTATGTGACAAACTCTACACTCCTGGTTTCATCATCCAAATGTGAATGCCCCTGACCGCAGAATAGATGAACAACTGAAAAGGATCCCACGCGATATGCAGGGTGTGAAACTCACCAAAATTTTCTGATGGCCCACAGGACCAGTGAGCTTGAAAATCTACTCGCCCGTAAGGAAAACTACTGGCCCACTCTGCTCACAATGTAAATGCAAAAAAATAAATGTTATGGGGCAATAAAATTTTAAACTTTAAGAGCCAAGAATCTCAATAATGACTGATGAGTAAAATGTTTGAAAAAAGAATTCATGGATTTTATTCAATTTAATTTTATACAAATAAATTTGACTTTCAAATCTACACTTACAAGTCCTCACAGTCACACACTTCCTCTAGTGTACAAGCAACATCAGAGTTACAAGACAAAACCCAGTCTGATTCTAATTCAGAATCAGAAACTCTAGTCTCAGTCATTTGTGTTTCCTTTTGATGCTTCCCTTCCATAAGTTGTGGATGCCTTCTTTGGCTAGTGTTCCACAAATGGATGGCAGGTGCTGGGTCAAATGAAGTTTCATCTTGACTATGTATCTTGATGGTTAAAAGTTGACTTAATGTTGCTGTGTTAAGTCTATTTGTGTTAAGTCTGTTAAGTCTATTACACAGTTTACGTAGAGCATAGTAAATCACGTTTATATTATTGTGGTAATGGAAAAAAGTTCGTCTGCTATGCGCCAATTTATTTAGACCTACCCTACATAAAGGCTACATTATATATTGTTGATCTTATGAATAAATAAATAATGTTTCACATGTATTGTGCTTATTGTGCTTATCTGTGGCTTGTACTAGGCTTGCCAGCATAGCAGCAGGATTAAAACATCGCTGGCCACTCGGACCAGCTGTCTTATGAAAATTACTGATCCGATGTGAAAACAACTGGCCTCGGGCCAACGGGCCAGCGGAAATTTCGCACGCTGTCGATATGTTCAGAAGAACAATGAAGAGTTTCACAGAGAGAATCCACAAATGTATCATACCGGATGGGGAACTCTTTGAAGCTTAAATTACAATTTATCAAAATATTTGTATGAATAAAATTCTTATAGACTTTTTCTTTGATTTGCTTCATCATTTGAACACTTTTCTGTATAATTTTAACTAAATAGTTGTATGTACAAAATCCTTAAAGACTTCTCCCACCCTGTATATATAGACTACCCCACGGCAACATCGAAACACCGCTTCCTGTTGGATCAGCGGGGTTAAACGACGTTCGGTCAGCTGACAAATTAGATGGGTGGTCGTTTTGTGTGTACACACAGAGGCGTACTTAGCATTTTACCGCCCCTAGGCAGGGAAATTGTCACCACAGTGGCTTGTAGTTGTGCTATTTGATATCGCTAGTTTGCTATTAGAGGCTGCTGTTCTTTTTTATTTTAAAGCTTATTTGTGAATCAATTTAATTTGTTAGTGCTTATAAATTATTTATTTTCTATTTTTCTTTTCTTTGCCCTATTTAGGTTGAAATATGATAAAATTTGCCGCCCTCGGCAGGTGCCTACTCTGCATATACGTAAATCCGCCTATATATATATATTCTAAAAAATGTCCCTAATTCTAAATAAATGTTCTAAGCTAAAAAAGGGGAATCTATACAAAGACAAGCGCAGTAGGTACGTAAAACATAGGAGTTTATTAACTTGAATTAAACAACGTGTTCAGTGTAATCGCCATTCTTTCTGACACGATATTCAACCTTACACGAATGTTTGACATAAGTTTTGGAAATAACTCAGTTGGGATATTGTTAATGAACTCATAGACGTTGATCTTTAGGTGTTCAAGTGTCTTATGTCTGGTAGAATAGATTCTGTTTTTATGTAACCACACAAAAAAAAAGTCCAGCGTGTGAGGTCAGGTGAATTTTCCACTGGCTCATGAAGGGAGATTAGTTGCTGAGAGAAATGTTTCCTCAAAAAGTTGAGTTTCACAAGCAGTGTGTATGGAGGTGCTCCATTTTGCTGAAACCAATGTGAATCTGGGGTAATGCGGTTATTTCTTTTACGGGACAAACTAATTAGTTGTGATAAGTAGAAAGCTTGTAGCATCTGACGATAGAAATTTTGCGTTACCGTTACTGCTTTTTTAGTTTCATTCTCAAAGAAATAGGGACCTACTACACCATACCACCCAACAGTGGTTAACCTAGGGTTGACATCTCTCTATGCTCTGATTTTGTTGAGACTATACCACTTGGCAATTCTTACTTTCTTCTAACACGTTTCACGAAGAGTATTGCTCAATGTCACAAATTCTTACAATACACAAGTTATCGGGTTTACGTGCTGTGGGTGACAGACATGTCAAACTTGGAAACATCGCAGTCATTCCGCAAACCAACAGCCGTTATTACAGAGTAGTCAGTAGCCTGAAGGTTCTTGTGAAGAAAAGAAGCACATGTCAGTGGAGACATTTGCAGGGGGAGCAAGGATTCTGTTTGACCCCTCTAAGGCTACATGTGCCCCTTCCAAGAAATCTCTTGGTGATGCACTTGAATTCACATTAAGATTTTATCACTTACGCAGCCATTTGTGCTTAGTTCTGGGTTCCTAAAAAATGACCAGATTCAATCAGGTTTTACAGATCTTTTGGGCTAAAAATAATTCTATACAGCCCTGTTCGTTGTTTTTCACCAAATCTTACTACAGTAATTTAAATTTAACGCCAACCCCGCGCCCACCAGGATAGCAAGTTGGCAACGCATGCGCAGCGCACCATATTTGTTATTGTTTTGGTGGCAGTACTGTGACGCTACTTGGTATCGCCGTGGTGCTTTTTATGCTATTTTTTAGCAAATTGTAGTTAAATTTGAGAAATGGCGCCTCCAAAACCTAAACGAAGCCCCAGTGAACTCAGTAAAGGTGATGGACAGCATTTAGAACTGCAGTATTTTAGTTAAAAAGAGATGTGCATTTTCGTTGAAAGTAAAATCAGAAATTATTGGGAAAGTTGAAGTGGATGATCGTTACACGGCTGTAGCACGATTGTATGGAATAAACGAGTCCACAGTGCACACGTTAGTGTTCGCCCCCTCCAAGAAAATGTTGAAATGGCGCCCCTGGCACATATGAGTGTACTAAATTTTAAAAATTCTAAACTTTTATAGAAAAAATTACTCCAAACGTAGGTTTCCAGTGAATTTTTCAATTAAAATTTTAATGGAGTGCCGGACCAAGCAACAAAAAACAAAATCTTATCATTTTCACAATGAGTGGGAGGAAGATTATTTTTTCACAATGGTGAATTCAAAGTACGTGTGACCGTAGCTCTTACAAAGAAGGGAAATGTTGAAAGATATTTCAAAACTGTTCACAAGAAATAAGAAAGCGACTTTCCAGCAAAAAGTGAACTGCGCAAGACGAAGATGAATGAATTGAAGTCTGAACTTGCTGCCCAACAATCCATATTACTTGGCCCATCGAGAAATCAAAGGCAGCTAGAATTGCATCCTTCCGGGCGAGCCTCATGCTAGCTAAACGCAAGAAACCGTTCGAGGATGGAGACATGGTAAAAGATGCATTTTTGGACTGAGCAGACTCATTGGTTGATCATTTAAAAAATAAATCGGAAATAATTTCAGCTATTAAGGAAATTCAGCTATCTAGACACACTGTTACGCGACGTCCAGAAGTGATTGGGAGAGGATCTGAGAGTAAAACAAAATAGATATCAATGAGTGCGTTTTCTTTTCACTTCAATTTAATAAGTCAACGGATTTTATTCACACATCCCAGATATGCATTTCCATAAGAATAAGGAGGAATTGTTCAATTGTGAGCAGTCCAGCATGCTCTCAAACACACACTTCTCCTTCTATTCCTCACTACACATACATGCATCTTACACACCACACAACCTTTTCAAAATTTATATTTAAAAAAAAAATGGCATCACTGAGCCTTGGAGACCTTATTTTTGGCTCTCTCCATCTTCTGCGCTCGCCCTTAGACCCCTCCTTCCTCTCATAAAAAAAATAAAAAATAAAAACACAATGTAAACTTGCCATGATATGAAATACAGATAAATGTTCTTTCCTTTTAATTAACGCTGCAAAAATGTATGAAAGAATGCAAGTGTGGTGTGAAAGATGGACATGAAAACCATGTGTCGTCAATTATCACTATAATTTTGATTTAAAGTTCAGTGATATTGTCAAAGTATAGAAAAAGAAACTTAGGATATATGAAGGAATGAATGAACAAGCAACGATTTCTAAAAGACAAATGCTGTAGCTATCAAATTTATTAAATTGTGTATTTTGTTCTTAACATTTTGTAGTATAAGCACTGCACACACACACACACACACACACACACATATATATATATATTCAAGCTGTTTTTGACCGCGCTGGTAGGCTTATATGCTAGATAATTAAGTTGTTTTTAGTATGATACTTTTGTTTTTTCTGAAGGTAATTTTAGTTTTGTAAAGCCATTTCTATAGCTGTTATGCCCACCACTTGCTTGGGGGTGGGGTGATTGTATTAAATTTGAAGCTTAAGATTTTCATGGCTGTTCTTTTCTATTTTTATTGACCAAATAATTGAACCCCCCAGTAGTTGGGGGCCTGCGGGTCCCCCAATTACTGGGCCATCCCACCCACCCCAATTACTGGGCCCAGCCCACCCCACCCCACCCCAATTACTGGCAGCACCATCCGTAGGGACCCTGTTTAGCTAATTCAACTCTTTATAGACAGACCCAAAAGTTAAACAAACGGACAGACAGCCGTACAGACGGACGGACAGACAGAAAGACAACTTGCTTTTATATATATATATACACACAGGGTGTTTGAAAACTTTCTGTACGAATTGTAATGGGGGATAGGCAACACCAAGACAAACCCTTTTCGTCTATAAGTGTATGTCCGCTGACGTCACCATTCGACGCGAGAGGGCGCCGCTGCAATTGGCTAAAAGGTGAAGTGGGCTAGACTCGCGCTTGCCGCGGGCATTCTTAAATCGGACGTAGTACGCGTAACATGGAGCGCTTCACGACTGCTGAGATGGCTGACATGCATATGGTGTATGGGGCTGCCAATTGAAACGGAAGAGCTGCTGTGAGGTTGTACCGACAGCGCTTCCCAAACAGACGTGTGCCAAACCACCAAACGTTTGCGCATTTGCATCGGCGACTGCGAGAAACTGGAACATTCCATGCAAACATGCATGACACTGGTCGGGAGAGAAACGTGCGCACTCCTGACATGGAAGAAGAAGTCCTACGGCGATTTGAGGACAATCCAAGCGCAAGCACGCGAGGTGCTGCACGTATCCTCGGTGTGAACCACGACCTGGTCTGGAGAGTGTTGCACGAGCAGCAACTTGCCATGGACGATACCCGCCCAAACATTGACGGCGAACCGTTCTTGATGAGCATGCACCCGTGTAGCATGTGGATTTGCGTGCGCCCACACGTGAGAATTGTGCATGTTAAACACACCCTCACGTGTGAAACAGGCCTCATCTGAGAACAGCACATAAGCCGGAAAATTAGGCTGCACCGCTGTCTGCTGCAGAAACCAGCGTGCGAATTCCACACGAAGAGGGTAATCCCGAGGTTGTAATGCCTGGACTCTCTGACGATGAAACGGATGTAACTGCTGCTCGTGCAACACTCTCCAGACCAGGTCGTGGTTCACACCGAGGATACGTGCAACACCTCGCGTGCTTGCGCTTAGATTGTCCTCAAATCTCCCTAGGATTTCTTCTTCCATGTCAGGAGTGCGCACGTTTCTCTCCCGACCAGTGTCATGCATGTTTGCATGGAATGTTCCAGTTTCTCGCAGTCGCCGATGCAAATGCGCAAACGTTTGGTGGTTTGGCACACGTCTGTTTGGGAAGCGCTGTCGGTACAACCTCATAGCAGCTCTTCCGTTTCCATTGGCAGCCCCATACACCATATGCATGTCAGCCATCTCAGCAGTCGTGAAGCGCTCCATGTTACGCGTACTACGTCCGATTTAAGAATGTCCGCGGCAAGCGCGAGTCTAGCCCACTTCACCTTTTAGCCAATTGCAGCGGCGCCCTCTCGCGCCGAATGGTGATGTCAGCGGACATACACTTATAGACGAAAAGGGTTTGTCTTGGTATTGCCTATCCCCCATTACAATTTGTACAGAAAGTTTTCAAACACCCTGTATACACACACATTTTTTTAAAGTAGAATTTTGTCCACTATTGTTAAGTTTAACCTTGTCTGGTTCCGGTATATAAATGATGTTTTATGCCTTTGGCCTGACAATTTGGATGTTCACAAATTCCTTGGTCACATCAATAATAATAATAATAATAATAATAATAATAATAATAATAATATTAACAATAATAATAATAATAATTATAATATTAACCATAATAATAATAATAATAATTATAATATTAACAATAATAATAACAACAATAATAATAATAATTATAATATTAACAATAATAAAAATAATAATAATAATTATAATATTAACAATAATAATAATAATAATAATTATATATATTAACAATAATAATAATGATAATAATTATAATATTAACAATAATAATAATAAT
>JAJOZX010001888.1:625000-702500 GCA_023014485.1 Bathynomus jamesi | reverse complement strand
TTTTTCGAAATCACTTATATTCTGAGAATCCCGGGGGTTGACATCCCATAGTTGCGGTACGTCGACGATATTTTGTGCATCTGGCCTATGAAGCGTGACCTGGATGACTTCCTCCTTCAGTTAAATAATCAAGTTCCCTCCATTAAATTTACTTTAGAAGTGGAACAAAACAACTCAATCCCGTTTTTGGACGTGCGTGTACACAGGGGAAGACCAGGTTTTAAGTTTAGTATTTATTGGAAAAAACAAACAATTTGTCCTACTTACATTTTTACTCCGGACATGACACCCCCATCTTAGGATCGCCAGTCCGGAATACATGGATGCCGAACTAGAAAAAATCAACAGTTTTGGAAGTGATTTGTGTTACCCACCTGCTTCTCTGGAATCTTGTCTTAACAAGGCAAAACGAACTTTCTATCGTATGAATAATAACCCTCGCACTTTGTCGAAGAATATTTTAGTACTTCCATTTTTCACAGGCTTTTTAGGCATTGCTAATGTACTTAAACTTTTGAATATTAATGTAGTATTTTCATATGACAATGATGTGAAAAATATCATAGTTAAAAATAGCCTTACCAATAATTCAGGCATTTTCTATAAAATTGGTTGTAAACAATGTGATTCCTTTTACATTAGATAGACAGGAAAGGATTTGCATACGCGTGTAAAACAGCATCAATATTCCGTTGGAAAGAGACAGTCGTCCAGTGCCCTTTTCGTCCATTTGTCAGAGTTATCCCATTGTATTGATTGGAATAATGCTTCAATTTTGTTTCACTCAAGCAACATTGTTAATAGAAATATTCATGAGTCTGCCATTATTCAACTTGCAAATAATTTCAATATTAGCCAGGGCCTTTTTTCGCTTGATCCTGTAGTTTTGAATTCGTTCAGAACAGATTTAGACAAGAGGGGCAAAGTGCTAAAACTCTGGTAGTTTTTCCTTATAAATTTGTATGCTCCTACAATTTTTATTTTTCTACTTTATTTTATTTTTTTGTGACCTATATATAGTCTCGAACTTGTTATTTATTTCAGTGTTCCTGAGGATGTCATTAGACGAAAGCGCTTGAGCACCATTCTGTGTTTCCTTTTTCCTTCGTGGTTATTTTCAATATATATATGTATATATGTTAACCCCTCCGTCTATGGCCTTGGTCGGTTCGAAGTTGACTGGGGTTCTGGTTAGGTGGCAGCAACGGATCTGTTACTCTGGAGTAGCTGGTACCGTATAGGGAATCGCAGTAGTTTTCTTCTATATTACTCTCCGCTTTCTTCTTGTAGTGGATCGGAGGGTTCTGTGAAGCTGATTAAATTCTCTGAAGGTTCTCCGAGTCTTCTTGTAACGGATCGGGAAATTATTTTTCTCTATTTACGACTAAGTTCTCTGAAGAGAACAAGGCTCGAAGGAGAAGATAAAGACTTTTTCTTACGGTAATTTACTACTAAAATGTTACAGGTAGTGCTCAGCTTCTAAGTTAGATCAGTCTAATCAGAATGAACATTGGAGAAATTTTATGAGCTTTTATACTGAATTTTTTTTACTGACATCATTATTATTTAATGCTGATCTGTTTTTGTTTTTATTCTCAATAGGCTGATTTACTTTGCAAAACATTTAAAGACAAAACAAATATTTCTGCTGTATCAATATCTTGACTGCTAAGCAAGAGGAAGACATATTTTTATTTTAAACCGCATATTGACAGATCTGATGTTATCATGATCTGCCGAGTTAACTAAAAATGGAAATTGAAATATGCCTTCCATCACGAATTACAATCAAACATGCACACAATCAAAAATTAAATGCTTAAGATTCAAAACGTTAAGCAGGGCATGACTTCATCTTTTACAACGAAGAGAGAATGTATACAAGAAATGAACATTGCAGAATTTAACAAAATTACTAAATCTAAAAAATGATTAAGTAGTTTAAAAATGAACAATTCACCAACTATAAAATAGAAAGTAAATGAAATAAAAAATTCAGCCAAACTCGTGTCAGCGTTATACGATTTTGGACTTTATATGTCAAAATGAATATATGAATAAGAATATAAGGATTATATAAATATACGAAGTATACGAATGAGCATTATATGAATGAATATAAGAATTATATGAATGTAGGAATTATTCATTGTTCATTTATGTATATATATATGTGCCAGGTTAGGTTAATTGGATGCCCGGTTAGGTCAACTGAATGCCCGGTTAGAGTAACTGAATGCCCGGTTAGGTTAATTGAATGCCAGGTTAGATTAATTGTACGCCCTTGACGATTGGTTAGGTTAAGTCGTGAGGCCGACGTCACATAGTGTATGTTCTTCCCCTAAGTCTCATCCAAATCTGGCCAGTGGTTTGGCCGGCCACAAGAAACAAAGAAAGTAAGTTCGCAGGCAGTTCGACCGTCACAATTATTAGTTTAGAAAAGGTTCTATTATGATTACTGCAAGTCTATATGAACAACTACAACAATACAACTTTTTATATACTAGTGAATTTGAACCAAAAATATACATTACACAACCAACCTCCACACTCCCTCATTCCCCTTCCCCACCCACCAGTCTTCTTTCTATTACGCTTGCTCATCATTATCATATACTCATCATCCTTTATAGATGTTTTTCGCTTTCATCCTGAACCTGTTTTGTTCTTCATATCCCCAGCTTGTGAGTGGTGAGAAAGTGTTATGGAAACAGTAGACAATGATACTCCAGCTTTAGCAGCTATTTGTCTTTGAGTGTTGCCTTCTGCCTTCTTTATGGAGAACAATAATTTTCAACCTATTCTTGTATGAAACTTCTTTATTTGGAGCCATTATACTATCTTATCCGTAAAAAAAATTAGAAAATGAGACATTTTTTTTGTATTAAAGTTTAACAAATAAGATGATATTTTTAAAGAAACTTGCGATTACATGGGGGTATAAACAACATGTGTGAGTCATTAAATCTACTGTATAAAACATGTTATTACATCAAACTGAATAGTATATTTACCAGTAAAGAACCTGGCCCTGAAAATTAGCAAAATCAATAAAAGCTAGTGGTGTGCTGATTCATCGACATTGTCAGAATCGACCATTTTTTGGGCATTGGCATCGGCCAAATTTAGCTGATTCTCTTACTGATTATTTGAAATTTTAAAATTTTCATTACAAAACAAAATCTATATTTACAGAAAATTAAACACCAATAAACACTATGATAATCTATACTCATTTCAAAGTGCAATTATATAAAAATATTTTACATTCACAAAAATGGCAAAGCATAATAAATTAAGTTGTCCATAAATTTACATTTTCTCGTCTAGCTAATCTCTAAATATTATAAACTATTGTAATGTAATTGTAATTGGTTGTGTAATGTCTATTTTTGGTTTAAATTCACTAGTATATAAAAAGTTGTATTGTGGTAGTTGTTCATATAGACTTGCAGTAATCATAATAGAACCTTAACTGTATAAGACTAGTAAACTACATGGAGTTCAACGCTGTATACGATCATATTAATTGTTTATCTTTATGATAACAGACATTGCAATATAATTATCTGTATGTCAATAAATACACATTCAAGTGTCCTTTAGATAAATATACAGGGTGTGTCTAAATTATGTTACTTCTTTGGAAGAGTTTTCCATAGAAATGTTAACATAATATATAACACCTCTATGGAAAGTATTCTTCCATAGAAGTGTTAACATAATTTAGACACACCCTGTATGTCTGTGTTATATGTTGTTAAACTCGGTTGTCCCCCCTCTACCCCACCTTCCCCCAGTTGGGGTACCTTGACTATCACTGCGGCGTTGCCACATGTACGGAGTCGCCTGTGAGGCGAGGAACATTATATATGCGGGCAACTGCACATAACACTCGTCAATGAAATGGATGTGTTCCAAACATTCAGGTTCTTCTTCTAGCTTTGCTAACATCCATGTTGCGAATTCCATTCGATTTTGTTTTTGAACATTATTAGGCATTGAAGCTTGTGAATGGATTTCGTAAGGAAAAAGGTTTAATTCGCTACGAAGTATACGATACACAGATGTTCGTGAAATACCTACAGTACTTCTGCTGCCAAACGTCGAACTAAATTCTGTTCTGCCGACTGCGCGCAATAATTTTACGAACCATATTTACATGTTGCACAGTTATTGTGGATCTTCACCTACCACTATTACCCCTCATGTATTGCTTACATTTCTTTGTTTGAAATTTCGAAAAATTCGTGATATTGTCTTTCTATCAGGTGGATCTCTGCATCCATATTCTCTGCAGCAGTTTTCTTTACTGCATCACAGAATTTGTCACATGTCGCCAGTCAACGATCTTGATATTCTGTTCCAGCTGCAAACACGGCATCACTGTTTGAGGGTTTAGGCATTAGAAATGTATAGGTATACGCATATAGGCATATAGGTATGTGCGGAACAAAAAACCCAATCTGTTACCTTTCTGAAGAAGGAACCCCCATTAATAAAATATACATCTAGCATTTATTACCTCCATCGTTTATTACCTTAAAGAGTATTATGCTGTTTTATGGGATTTATATCATGCCAATAAAGATTATCACTATTATTATCACTATAAAATAACGGCCAAATAAAAACAGGAACATTTTTTTGGGGGGACACCCTGTATCTATATAATGCTCGTTATTAGCGCCTGTAATTATAAGCTATTTACAATTATAATTTTTTTTTCGCCTTTGATTGATCCAATTATTAATTTCTGTTATCGCAGTTCACCAGCTGATATTAACCGACTCTCGAACAGAATTTTAAAATTCCGTTTGAATGATGAATTATATAGCTTAATTTAGTGACTTGAAATTTTAATTTCATATTAACAATTCATGCCCTAATTACCTTAATTAACTGATTTAGAAATGTCAAAGGCTCGTTCATATATATATATATATATATATATATATATATATATATATATATATATATATATCAGTGGCGTGCGGTCCGTGGAAGCAAGGGAAGCAATGCTTCCCTATTCAAAGAAAGAAGAAAATGTTGTATTATACTTTAAAGTTTAAACAGTTCAATATGTGTTAATAATTTGTACAAAATCATTTTATTATACTATTTATAGCATTTGATTGGTAATCAGGTGGATACATAGTATATACACATTGGTTGCCGTTCGTGCAAGAACCTTTAAGAAAGCCGACGCAAAAAATCTCGAGTTGGACAACAATTGACGAAATGCATCCTTTTTCCCAATGACTTTCGCTTTTTTTTAGTTACAAATTGTTTCTTTCCATTCTAAAAACTCATTTAATGTTTAATAATGTAGTATTTATTGAATACAACAAGTTTCATATATAGTTTTTCTACTAAAAAATTCCATGGCCATGTTAAGCGAAAAAGAATATATATTTATCGTTATTTTATCCTTCCCTATGTCAAAAAGGAAGCAATTTAGATTTCGCTGTCCAGATCTTATAGTTAATTTTCTTGAAATATCTGGCAACTTATAGTGCTGTCTGCTGTCATTCTCTCATTTAAAGCGAATACATAACTACGCTAGAAATGCGCAAGGGGAAGAAGGGCTTGCAAGTTTAGCTTTAATCTCAATTGAGAAAAAGCTTCTTAAGGATATGAAAACCGATGCCTTTTACGAAGAAATAATAGATATATTTAATAAAAAAGAAAGAAGAATAGAATTAACCTATAAGTAAAGTAAGTAGATGATTATATGTGTTTTGTTTTTATTATATACGAGTATTTTAAAGTTTTATTTTTATTTTATATAATCTTTGTTGTTTTTGCTTGAATTGCTTCCCCTTGACGAAAAATCACCGCACGCCACTGATATATATATATATATATATATATATATATGATGAAAAGAAGAACCAACACAATAGAAAACATTTTCGTTTGATTTTGTACTTAAGACTAGAGGTGGAAAGAGTACCAAAACGAGTACCAAAACGAGTACCAATACGATTAAGTACTGTATTTTTTGAGTGGTCGAGTACGGTTTGTTTAGTGTTCGAGTACGAGTACACGTGTAAAAGTGTGATTTCAAACTTTAACTGGTGTAGCCAAGCACCAGTTAAAGTTTGAAACCACACTCTTACACGCGTACTCGTACTCGAACACTAAAAAAACCATACTCGACCACTCAAAAAATACGGTACTCGTTTTGGTACTCTTTCCACCTCTACCTCAGACGTTTCGACAAATCTTTTGTCATCATCATTGAATTATAAACCTTAACACCTTAAAACAAAATAAGAATAAATAATTAAAATTACATTAATACAAAAGGAATTACTGTAAAATCATTAAAATTAAATTAAATTAAATTAAAATTACCTCAACTGGTAAATACGCAATAATTACGTCAACCTCGATATTCGACAGATACTGAGAGAAAACTGTATGAATGTCAGCAACATTGGAAGGTATAATATATCTATGAAAGTAGTTTGGTTGGTTAGTTAGAAGAGCTGTAATTTGTAAGATGAACTATTAACTATTATTGTTAATGGAGGGTTTGTTTCTTCAGATGTACAAAGATTCTAAAATTTGGAGTTCGTTTTATAAATGTTGTTTATAAATTCACCTGCGACAGCTGTAAGGCTGCGTATATCGGCAGTACTCAACTCCAACTGAAGGTACGCCTTTCTTAACATTTGGGCTTATCAGTCCGTACCAACCGTCCCCTCAGTAACCCACCACAATCCGCAGTTAGAAACCATAGTAATGATAACCATCCCCTTTACAAAACTCAGTTCGAAATTTTAACAAGAATCAATAACCTTACAGAACTCCGAATTTTAGAATCTTTGTACATCTATAGAAACAAACCCTCCATTAACAACAAAAGTTCATCTTACAAATTACAACTCTTCTAACTAACCAACCAACCTACTTTCATAGATATATTATACTTTCCAATGTTGCTGACATTCATTTAGTTTTCTTTCAGTATCTACCAAATATGAAGGTTGACGTAATTATTGTGTATTTACCAGTTGAGGTAATTTTAATTTAATTTAATTTAATTTTAATGATTTTAATCCCTTTTGTATTAATGTAATTTTAATTATTTATTCTTATTTTGTTTTAAGATTTTAAGGTTTATAATTTACTGATGATGACAAAAGATTTGTCGAAACGTCTGAAATAAAAAAATAAACGAAAATGTTTGCTGTTGTATTGGTCCTTCTTTTCATCTGTAAGCTCCGTTTCCCTAAGGAGAAGTCAATAGCTTTGATATATATATATATATATATATATATATATAATATATATATTAGTGATTGACCGGATGTCAGTTTTTCAACATGCGGATGCGGATTTTTTATTTCAATATCCGCGGATGCGGATATTTAGTTAATCTATCAATATAATATAGAATTATGAATATATGACATAATTTTTCAAATTTTGTGATATTCCTATTATGGCAGGCAATGCATAAGAATTAAAATTAATATTAATGTTTTCATTATGATAAAAATAATAACTTTCTCAAGAGTTTCAGCCACAGAAAATTGAATGAAACAAGTTTCATTCAAATTTCTGTGTTACCAGGTATTTATATTTTGAGGTTTATATATTTGTTTGTTCATTAATAATTAATACTTTACATGAAATGTGCATGACTGGGCCTTATAAGCTACTTTATAAGCTAATTTAATTGTAAATTGCATAATTTATTAGAGGTAATATCCGCATAACATCCGCAGTCCGAAGTGCGGATGCGGATGTTAAAAATGATGCGGATATCCGGCCCACCACTAATATATATATATATATATATATATATATATATATATATATATATATTAGGGTGGAGTGAAATGATATAATTTACAATGGTACACTGATACTGCATTTTATTGTAGTTTTTGCTGAGAAAAACGAATATGATGATACAAATTGTACCAGGTTTCTCTAACCGCTCCATTTTTGCATGAATACAATTTAACAAACACCAAAAATAGAGTTCTCATCTAGCATACATCCGTCAACATTAAATCATATGAATAACCCCCATTAATGTCATTATAAAACCACAATTATAAATTTTTATAACTTTAATATATTATTTTGCGTCTTTCCCAGATTTAAGTATTCCTGCCAAGGTCGTCCTGTATATTTGTATGCATTGTGTCTTTTGACTCCCCAGGCACCACAGTTCGCCTGACAGCCAGCTGCAGTAGTTGTCCCCCAGCTACAGAATGCAGAGGTGAGAAGCTAGTGAGCATGCTATGAGAAATGAGATAAAAAAATATTCTGACACTTGTTACAATGTACATTTGACTGACGTGAGTAAACTGAGTAAATATTTGTTGTTTTTCCTTAAGCAATTAAAGTTCATTGAAATTTATTTGAGTTTTTGTTCTTATTTTTCAGTTAAAAATTCACCTATACAAGAACAGAGATGGAATCAGTATTCCACACACCAGTGTCTTGAGAACTGAAACAACATCCTTCTTCACATCAAGCTAGCAACATCCCCTCTCTCTTGCAGTAACACTACACCAACAGCTTTCCATGCAGCAGCATCTACGCTTTCAAGTCCCCCATGCTATTCAGCAAGGAAAAAATTTGTGAGCACAACGCATTTTAAGCAACAGTGTATGTTTGGAACTTCTGAGAAGTTGCCTCATAATCCTTTGCCAACTAATTTACAAGTGGCTCGGTACTTTCTCTATCTTAAAGAAAGAAAAAATGCACCTAACAAGCCAATCATCAGACATATAACCCAGGAACTATTAAAACTTTGGCAGCAAGCATCAATCCACACAGTTCAGGAAAAAGCTGTGTTTCAAAAGGTAGCAAGATTCATAGAAAGAGGAGCAACGTTGAGTAGATCAAAAAGATCAGTGAAACTAAACAATTGATATATGAATAGTCTCAGTAATTTGTTTGATATATTGCCTGTAAATGTAATTTAAAATCTCATACAGACATAGGATGCAGTGATGATTGTGAAAAAATTCACATAGACTGAATATGTTGGAGATATAAAACGTACCCAAAGAAGAATTACACTTTCTACTTGATCAGAGAAGTAATTGTAAATTGTGCATAGGTAGTGTAGATGTGCATGCCACACAAATTTTACAAAAGAGATACAAGAAGAAGCTTTCAGAACAAGTAAGTAAAGAAAAGAAAACCATCAATCGTTCCAGTGAAGTTTAACCGTTGAGCTTAGTAGAAAATTCTTCAGATGAAGACAGTGACAATGGGATAATGGAAACTGAAGACTGTGTTTTGAAAATACTGGAATCCAAATGAAAATGTCTTTGCGGCATGTTGCAATGCAGGCAGGGCCGTAACTAGGGTTTAGAAATTAGTGAGGTCCAGATTTTTTTCGAGCGCGGCGGGACGAGCAAAATTCAGACCAAAATGACATCTACAAACACAACCCAAGCTATACACTAAACACAAAACCCTTGTCTATAATTAAATACTGTACAAAGGGACCTGTTAGCAAAAATACTTTTATTAAAGCTGCACGGAGAACGGTTCAGTCTCTTTTTTTTTTTTTAGGAAATAATTACCGAGGTCCGGACCTAGGTGACCTCATAGGTAGTTACGGCCATGAATGCAGGCAATGGTGTATCAGATCGTGCTACTGCTGTTATTGTAACTGCAACTTTGATTGGTATGATCACCAACGAAGATGACCATCTCTTAATAAACAGAAGTAAAGTGCGGAGAGAAAGAGAAAGACTTCGAAAAACATTGAAAAGTTATAAAGTGAATCCTATTACTTCCATATACCTCGATGGTCGAAAGGATCAGACTTTAAGTAAAGTGAAAGTGAATGATAGGTGCTACAGTGAAAAGAAGAGTGAAGAACAGTATGTAATAAGTGCTAAACCGGATGGAAAGTATATTACCCATCAGACACCAGCATCGAGTAAGGCTGTAGACATAGTAAATTCAGTATTGTCAGTTATTAAAGAGAGACATCTACAAAATGATATAGCTGTAATAGGCTGTGATAGCACAAATACCAACACTGGTTATAAAGGAGGTGTGATTCATGTTATGGAGAAAGCGTTTGGTGGACCACTTCAATGGTTCATTTGTATGCTTCATACAAATGAATTACCTCTAAGACATATTTTTCAAACATTGGATAGTACAATATCTGGGGCAGGTACCTTTGTTGGTCCTACTGGGAAAGCCATTCAGTTTTGTGAAAACGATCCAGTAGTACAATTCAAACCTATAACTAGTGGTAAAGAACTATTATATCATCAACAACACATTGTTGATGATCTTAGTGGAGATCAGCAGTACTTATACCGCATTATTTCAGCAATCAGAAATGGTACAGTTGATGAACACCTTGCTCATGTAAAGCTAGGTCCTCTTAGTCATGTTAGATGGTTAACGCTTGCATTTAATAGGGTTTGTAGGCTTTATGTTTAACAGTGAAATCAACAAAGAAACTTTACACAATAACACACTTCATTGTGACAAATTATGGTCCTAATTGGTTTATCATCAAGTGTAGACCTAATTGCATAGCTGGCCCAAGACATGTGTTTTCTGCTATTAATAGGGTTAAGCATTTGCCTAGAGAATCAGTAGAAATTGTTAAGAAGTATATATCACGAAATGCATACTTTGCTCACCCGGAAAATATTCTTCTGGCAATGTTATGTGACTTAGCGAGGGAAAAACGGGAAAAAGCTATTAGCAAAATCATGGACATGCGAAATAAGACTGGTCATAATTTAGAATTGAGAGATTTTAAGGTTCCTAATCTTAATTTTCATGCAAAGGACTGGGATGAAATAATCAATTGGAATGATACTAAACTTAGTGAGCCACCTCTTACAATGAAGCTAACGCAAAAGCAGAAATTTTAGCTATCAAAGGAAACGCATTGAACATTTAAAATTACCCCAAGCACGAGATGGTTTTATCAGAACTAGAATGATTTCATGTAGTCTGATGCCAGACGTAGAAAGTAGAAACCAAAAAGGATTTTGCTAAATGTTTGCCTTCTTTATTCGAGTAGTTAAGGTTGTTTTTTGCAGTTACCATTTGTGTACTCATTTGCTGTGTTTCTATACTCTATATGTCTTTAATAAAACAAATTAAAAAAAATGGTTATTTTTCTTTCCCTGTTTCTTCATATTTATTGCAACAAGACACTAAATTCGGGAATATCACTAATCCAGAAAAGAAAAAGGAAATAGAAATTCATTAAATAACCTGAAAATTATTTTCAGAAGATATATTTTTAAGATTTGTGTGGGTTATATCTATTTGTTTCCTTGACAACATAGCCAAGAATCAGTTATAAACCACCGTAAACCCAGTTACGATACCCATTTCATATTTTGGTGAAAATGGGGCAGTTCAAGATACTCTATAATATTATTTCAGTTTTCTTTGTGTTTCCTTCCTAATTAAAACCACAATATAATTTCAGTGTGCCTAAAGGAAAATAAAACTTTTGTCGCTGTACTAATATATATATATATAATATATATATATATATATATATATATATATATATATATATATATGAACAGAAGGATCAACACAACGGCAAACATTTTCATTTATTTGTACTTCAGACGTTTCGACAAATCTTTTGTCATCATCAGTGAATTAAGTCTTAAAACCTTAAAACAAAAGTAAAAAGTGAAAAGTGAAAATTACATCAATACAATATTAAAACCATTAAAATTAAAACCTTAAAGCAAAATGAAAATTGCATCAATACAAAATTAAAATTATTTAAATTTCATCACTATAAAAACTAAAATTAAATTAAATTACCTCAATAGGTAAATACACAATGTTTACATCCACCTCCATACTTGGCAAAGTCTAAGAGAACACTGGATGGTCAGAGGATTAGAAAGGGTTGGTTAGTTAAAAGAGTTGTAATTTGTAGGATGAGCTATTATTATTAAGGGAGGGTTTGTTTCTATAGATGTACAAAGATTCTAAAATTCGGAGTTCTGTAAGGTTATTGGATCTAGTTAAAATAACCTTACAGAACTCCGAATTTTAGAATCTTTGTACATCTATAGAAACAAACCCTCCCTTAATAATAATAGCTCATCCTACAAATTACAACTCTTTTAACTAACCAACCCTTTCTAATCCTCTGACCATCCAGTGTTCTCTTAGACTTTGCCAAGTATGGAGGTGGATGTAAACATTGTGTATTTACCTATTGAGGTAATTTAATTTAATTTTAGTTTTTATAGTGATGAAATTTAAATGATTTTAATTTTGTATTGATGCAATTTTCATTTTGCTTTAAGGTTTTAATTTTAATGGTTTTAATATTGTATTGATGTAATTTTCACTTTTCACTTTTTACTTTTGTTTTAAGGTTTTAAGACTTAATTCACTGATGATGACAAAAGATTTGTCGAAACGTCTGAAGTACAAATAAATGAAAATGTTTGCCGTTGTGTTGATCCTTCTGTTCATCTGTAAGCTCCGTTTCCCTAAGGAGAAGTCAATAGCTTTTATATATATATATATATATATATATATATATATACACACTCGTATATGTTTTTCTGCCCAGTGTGAAGGTTACACGTGTTTCGTTTGAAGTCCAAATAAAAGTGATATCACAATAAAAATCCTGCAGTTAATCCTTTTTAAGTAGTGCCAATTTTTGAGTGAATATTGAATGTACACAGTCGTATGTCTGTGTAAGTGATGAAATAGGGCGTATGTTGAAATAAAGCAAATAAAATCAAAGCAATTTAATCTATACAGCGTTTTTTCACGAGTGTTTTCTCTCTGAGGAAATCTAACTACTCATCGAAAGGCAATATCCCTCAGTTATCCTCCGCGCTACACTCCAGGGCACCAATCAGTGAGAATCTACAGCGTGCCACATCCCCCATCCCCAACCCCTCGGAATAACGGAAAAACTTTCCTCACTTAATTAATTACCTTTTGAGTTAATATTTCGTGCACAATCATTTACATACCATTAGAAACATGGCAATGGCAAATAAATTCATACAACCCTGTGGATACTGTAAAAAAGAAACAGATGAATCAAAGACAATCCGCTGCGACCTTTGCCAGTCTTTAGTCGAATTTCAATGCTTGAGATGGAGCGACGAAGAAATCTCTCTTATAACAGGCGCTAAACAATTGAACGCAATCAAGTTCTTCTGTAAAAGCTCCATAATCGAAATAAACTCGTTTACGGTCTTTAAAGTAGAACGAGACTATGAGGAAAAGGCAAAAGAGGAATTTATGAATAGCGAACAGAGAGAGAAAATAGAAGGAACGAAGATAGTACATGAGGAAACTGCGAAAAATGAACAGGAAAAAAAAAAAGAAAAAGCGAGTAAACGGGAAGCAGAAATAAAAGAAGCACCAACAGAGGAAACAGAGGTACAAAATCAAATCCAAAGATTTCAAACAAAGGACATTAGCAGCAATAGGAGAAAACAAGTAGACAATAAAGAAATCAAAGTGAAACCACCAAAAACAAAGGCCCCAAGTAAAAATGGGGAAGAAACTATATGTAAATACTATGTGAAAGGAATTTGCAGACATAAGGGAGGACAACATATTTACGAACACCCTCCCTTGTGCAACCACTTCTACAATAATGGTAGGGATGGGGGAATAATTACTTTTTTTGGAAATTTCCAACAAGACGAGTGGTTTCTTTGGCCATTTTCGCTGCTGAATAAGAATCTGGCTGGTTCTTCGACCTAAAATGAAGTTTTGACCTGGTTCAGTGGATTTTTTTCAAAATGGCAGGCAAAAAAAATAGTTTTCTCTTTTTGACGTTTAAGAAAACCGCTACCTATCATATGTAATATGTCTTTTCATATGTTTTCAGGGTCGCTGAAGTTGAAAATGAACAAATCAGAGATATTCGATGCTTGGTTTAGCGGTTATAGGCAAAAAATGGGAAAGAAAGGTATTAGTTTATTAAAAGATCATGTACAGAAGAAACACAAGACATTCATATCAGTTCCATGATGTAATTCAAATCATGAAATCATCATATTTACAACACATTGTTCACTAAACTATCAATATCACTAGTAACATTGTCCTCTGGTCGTAAGGCATTCTTAATAGAATTTCTCAGTTCATCTACACTAAATTTTTCCATTTTGAATTTCCCGTCTCTCACTTTCACACGTATCATTTGACGAATATGGTGTGATGGTGAGTCTCAAATAGTAGGGCGGGTCATACTATGCATTTTTTTTAAATCAATGGAGAGGGGTGTTCAAATGACATATTTTTGTGTATAGAACACAATTCTGAAGAAAATATTTAATTCTGATAACCCTAACCTACATCATTTTGCAGTTGATTATTATTAAATTGTTGATTATTTTACTATTGTAGTTACCCCAGAATATGTCTTCTCACGTTTTCTATCATGGCTGCTCACGTTATCTCTCATAGAGCATTGTTCTAACTAATTCATATAAACACATATAATGTAATTCATATAATAATAATAATATTTAAATACTCAAATAAAAAGGTGTACCATTCCACTTAATTGTAATTATCATACAGTTTGGTATATGAAATATTTTGACGGTTTTCTGGCGCGCATAAGGCCATTTTCTGAGCCACCTTTCTCAGAGGCTAGAATGTAACGTTTCAGAACATTCTAAAACGTTTTGTGAAATATTTGAAGTGACTCATGATTTATGAAGCTATTTTACCACCTCGGCTTGCAGTGAGGGGATAGATTTAGTGATTATCTACTGATATTTTTTTTGTTACTGTTCACATGTGAGTATTATTCTGTTATATTTTAGAAAATGCTATTTCTACGCATATTATAGTGATACATTGAGCAAAATTTAATTAACAACTTTGATTTGAGCTAAAATTAGGTGGTTCACAGAAGACAATACAAGTAAAGTGATTGATAAGAGCAAGGTCAAGAGAGCACAGGAGAAGTTGATGAGAGAGCTGGGGGAACAGTTCGAGAAGAAGTGCAGGGAGGAGGGGGGGATCTCTTGCATCCTCTTTGATGGGCGGATTGACCTGACCAATGTGATGATGGAAGCTGAGGGCAGTGACCAATCTTTTCCCGCAAAGATCAAGGAAGAACACTATAGTGTTGTTAGTGAGCCTGGCAGCTACTATCTGTTCCACTTTACCCCAGAGAAAGCAACTAAAGAGGAGTCACATGCGGAGAAGATTGCTAAGGTCCTGTTTGCCTGGCTGAAAGAGAGAGGTTATGATAAGACCTTGTTGGCCATTGGAGGAGACTCAACAAATGTCAACACTGGTGTGAAAGCTGGAGTAATGCGGAAGCTGGAGCTGCACTTGGGGAGAAAGCTGGTCTGGTTGGTGTGCAACCTGCACACTGTTGAACTTCCCCTGCGCCATCTCATTGTTGACCTTGATGGCCCTATTCTGTCAGACAAAAAATTATCCGGGCCAATAGGAAAGCTCCTTGATTCTGCTACAGACTTTGATATCAATCCAAACTTCACCCGAATCTCTGTTGGCCCTCCACTGATCAAGCTTCCTGACAAGGTCATTCAAGATCTCTCAACTGATCAATACTATGGCTATAAAATTGTCTGTGCAGTCAGGGATGGAGTACTTCCTGCAGGGCTGGCTCTGTTAGAGATAGGACCAGTAAACCACAGCCGCTGGCTCACCACAGCGAACAGACTTCTCAGGCTCTGGGTGTCAAAGCACGGACTTAAAGGAAAGAACCTGAAGATTCTGCAATTCATTGTGGAATTCATCATTGGAGTGTATTACCCATGTTGGTTCAACGTGAAGGTCAAGCACTCCTGGATCGAAGGGCCTAGGCACATCCTCTTTCAGCTGGACTGCCTCAAGTCCCAGAGAAAGGAGGTGCTGGATATTGTGATGCCAACTATGAGAAGATCTGCTTGGTATGCCCACAGTGAAGTCATCCTCCAAACACTACTCTGCTCTGAGGATCAGAAGGAGAGGATTGAAGGGGTGGAGAGAACCCTAGCCATCAGGGGAGAGGGGGACCCGGACACTCAGCTGGGGGACTCCTCTGTTAGGAGCAGAAGGACACCTGACATTAATTGTGATGCTTCCAGCATCGGTGACTTGATCAGCTGGTCAGAAGGTGTGTCAGAGCCACCTCTCACCTGCTCTCTAAGCACCTCAGAGGTGAAAAACTTCAACACCCCCATGGAGGTGCGCAACTGGCCTTGCCACACACAAAGCATTGAGAGGGTTGTTAAAATGGTGACTGAGGCTTCTGCTAAGTACTTCTCACAGGAAAAGAGGGATGGAGGGATCATGGCTCAGGAGACCAGCAGGAAGCTGATGTCCAAGTCTGAGTCAAAGCAGGATTTGTGCAACCTGGCAAAGTTCAAGATGTCAGGAGAATGATCTTTGTAATTATATCCAGTGATATACATGCAGTTCACCTATTAATAAATATATGTAAAGTTGATTTGGCCTTGTCAATATAAATGATTTACCTTATATCTTTTAATATATTATAAAGGGGTTCAAAAGGGTAAAATTGGCAATTTAGAAATACAAAATGATGTAGGTTAGAGTTATCCTATCCAAAAAAGAAGCTCATATTTGAATTCCCCCATGTAAAAACACATAATTTAGACACCCCTGATGGTAGGATTTCCTTCAGATTCATGTTGTCACCTGAGTACGACCCGCCCTACTCAAATAGGCAAATTCTGTGAGGAGCTGCTTTTTTTTTTTCAATTTGTACAGAGCATCCAGGTTGTTTGGAGTCATAGGGCCTCCATGTTTCTTGCAATTTTCCAAAACCACCAATATTTTTCCAGCTTTTTTCTTTTTGAGCTCTTCTTTTTTCAGTATGGACAATTTCTTTGCAGCATGCACAGTAGCTAGAAAATCTTCCTCTAATTTCTTCACTTCCTTGACTTTTTCTGAACCCCTGGCCCATTTCCAGGATGCCTTCCTATCCTGAAGAGACTTTGATTCGAACGATGAGTCTATCAGAAGTCCGTTACTCACAATAACATTTTTTCTCGAGTGCGTTTGAATGGATGTGCTTCCACCACTGGCCCTGATTCGGATGTCAAGTTTTGAAAATTCTGATTCGCATCCTAAATTTGTTAGAGAGGCATACATCAAGTCTGGCTTAGCGTCATCGTCTGATCTTGTTAAATAGTCCATACAAGAGAGCTGATTATTTACAGTATCATTGACTTCCTCTAGAACTAGAGCTTCAAGTTTATCTTTACCAGATCTGGCTTGTTCCTTCCTTATAGCCATCAAGTCGTTCAATTCAACCATCTTACCTTCAAAGTAACGTTTTACTCCAGACCAAGTTCTTTCACTTTTCTCGTCACCCTTCTTGTCAATTCCAAGAAGCTCCATCATAGTAGGGTGTGTCAATTTTGTTAACTTTTTTCAAATCAATTTTGGTAGTGAAAATATAGTCTTTTCATGTCAAAACTTAGAATTGGCCAACCAAAATGAAATAAAATAACCCTTACCTACATCAATTTTACCTTAAAGTTTAAGAAATTGACTATTTTACTAAATAATAGGACATAAATTGATTAACTAATCATCTGTCACAGAATTATCCCACTGATCGCATATGGAGTGTTTTCAAGGTCATATAGTTGTTGTACAATGTACAAGTCACAACATGAATAGAACTGTCCTTCACTCTCAGTCCTCAGTTGCCTCTTAGATGTCATAGACGGTGGTTTGCTGTTATTGCTCTTGTACCTACTTCATAGTTATTCTACTAGACGAATACTACAGTTTAACTGTAAGTATGGATTATTGATTATTACAATTATTTATTATTATCATATTCTTCTGTCTAATTATGTCGTAATCCCATGAAATATTTTTTTATTGAATTTTAGAACATCGAATGACTAAACTTTGAAACATCGTAATTGATATAAAATACTTAAATGTTTTTCTTTCTTTTCAGATATTCCTAAGATGCCAAAATTGAAGTCAAGAGGTCAGTCGTCATGCCACTTGAGCCTGTTAGTCGGTACAGGCAAGGAGCTTCCCGTATCAGAACTACCAACAGTGCGAGACATGCTGAGACTAGGGTTACTCCTTCGTGAACAAAATACAAAGGATAGAAGGAACTACACAGAGAAAGAGCTCATAAGGGACATGATTCCCCCTCTTCTGCATCAGTGGAAAAAAGCTAATGTGTTATTCAAACCACCTGTACTCAATCAGTATAGAACTATTGAGCTAAAATTAACAAAGCTGTGGCACAAAGCAGTTGAGACATCACTTGGTAAAGGAAAACTAGCAAAGAAAAATAAATTTCTGCACACACTCGATACTCTTCTTAACATTTTTAACTGCCAGTGTCCCATAGAGTTGTGTTCTGAAGCCAATTGTTCTCCCTCATGCATAAGAGAACCTCACCCTCACATTGACTGTCGCTGTCCTCGTGAGAAGAAGATCCCTGTTTTGGAGCTGGCTTTCATAAAGGCGCAGAGAACAAAGGCAGGAGGCCAAGGAAGTATGCAGATTGGTTCGGCAGATTATTCAGAAACCAAAAAACAGATTGTTATTGCTAAGAAAAAAGAGAAAATCCGAGAGAGGGAAGAAAGGAAGAAAAAGAAGAGTGAAGAAGCCACCCAAAGAGATGAAGAGCTCTATCAAGAGGTTTCTCACTTCTTTGAAAGCTCTTCAGATGAACAGAAAGAAGCAACATCAGATGATAGCTCCAAAATGCCATCTGAACCTTCGCCGAAGAGAATGAAATCTAATATACTATTTCAAAAATGAAGCCTTATATATATATATATGTTTTTTTTGCGCACACCTAGAGGTCGCTACAATTGGTGTAGCACAATGCGGTTTTCACCATTCGATGCGTCTTTTTATTGTGCAGTGCCCATGCTAAAAAAAAATTCCCTAACATAATTCCTTCCCCCCTTTTAGGGGTACAGTTCTTCCCATGCTTGTACACGCATTTTTTTAATTTTTCATTTTTAATCATAATTTTGGCACAAAATAAGTCAATATTTACTAAACATTTAATATCATTCGATTCACAAAAGATTTATTTATCAATTCAATTTAAAAAAGTATATATTTTTAAAATTCATAAAGAACTTTTTGCAAAAAACTAAAAACAAACATGCATTTTTAAAATTCAATGATTTTTATACAAAATATTTTGATATTTGTTATAATTTTAACATTTTTCGATTCACAAAAGATTTCTTTATCGATTCAATACAAAAAATTACATAATTAAAACGGGCAATTTAAATAAACACGAGTTTAAAGTTAAACGAGCCACACTCGAAATTATTTACCGTGACTTTTGTGCGTTTTATTACTGTGGCTTTTGTACAAATAATTTTATGTATACACAAACAATTTGATAGGATATTGATTTATCATTCTATTTTTTAGTTGTCATAGAAATACGTTAATTAAGTTATCTGATTAGATGCGCTTTTATAGTTGAAGATTATTTTTAGAAAATTATTTATTTTCCCCACTTTAAAATATTACAAAATTTCTATTAGGTATCCTAATATCATTATGCCTGTCGCTGTAAGTAAGAAAATAACAATTATTTTCCATTTTATGAAAATTTCGGACTCCCTAGGCCTACAAAACCAATTTTCCCCTTTTCTTCATAAAAAATTGTTGATTTTCGGAAGTCTTTCGGTTATAAATTTGTACCAATCTATTGTTTATCTATAATAATAATAATAATAATAAAAAGACGTGTGTGTGTGTGTGTGTGTGTGTGTGTGTGTGTGTGTGTTCCAGCCATCAGCCATAACTCCAAAATGGAAGCAGTTACAAACATGAAACTTCATACACATATTGATCAGGTCCCGAGGTTGTGCACGTGGGTGTTAATAAATTAAATAATTAATTTTAAAACATTAAATGACGTCTTCAAGATCATTACGAAACCTATGGTAAAATTATTGAATACCCGGTTAGGTTCATTGAATGCCAGGTTAGGTCATCTGTACGCCCTTGACGATTGGTTAGGTTAAGTCGTGATATTTTCGTTGGCTTTAACGAAAATATCATGACTTAACCTAACCAATCGTCAAGGGTGTACAATTAACCTAACCGGGGCATTCAATTAACGTACCCAGGCATTCAATTAATCTAATCGGCCATTCAGGCCGACCTAACCGGCCATTTAATTAACCTAATCGGGCATTCAGTTGACCTAACTGGGCATTCAATTAACCTAACCGGGCATTCAGTTTACCTAACCGGGCATATATATATATAGCGTTCAACATCCACCCCGGCAACGCTGGGTCGCTCCGCTAGTACAACACTAAAGACATCTCAAACATTGCCCTTGCCAGTATTCGCCACCATATGGGACTACGAGAGACTGCAGAGATTGCCACTGCCGCTTGGATAGATGCAGCCTCATCAGCCGAGAGGATACATCCTTAGTGATAGATCATAATAAGATAAGAAGAGCATAATAAAAAATAATGAAGGAAATATCTGATCAGCATGAAAAAGATTTGAAGGAGGTAGGTCTCTCTTGCCTTTTGTTTGATGGAAGAAGATATGACACAAAAGTTCTCCTAGAGGTAGAGGGAATGGACAGAAAGCTTCCCGGTCTCATCAAAGAAGAACACTACTCTGTGTGTTCCGAACCTGGTGGCCGCTATTTGTTTCACTTTGTTCCTGAAGCAGAAGTAGAAGGCAAGAAACATGCAGAGGCAATTGCTGATCAAATAATATGTTGGCTTCAAGAAAGAAGACTTGACAGTTCACTGCAGGCCGTTGGTGGAGACCCAACTGCGGTGAACACTGGATGGCAGGGCGGTGTTATGACGCATTTAGAGAAAAAACTTGGAAGAAGGCTTGTTTGGATTGTATGTGATTTGCACACAGGGGAACTACCTCTTCGTCGTCTCATCTAGGAACTTGATAGTCCTACAAAGAGCAACAACAAGTGGTCAGGCCCCCTTGGCAACATGCTAGATGAAGCAACGGAATTAGAAATAAATACAAAATTTCCAAAGGTCGAAGTAGGCACTCCCCTTCCAGTGTTGTCTGAAGAAGTTATCAAAGACCTCAGCACGGATCAATCTTACGCTTATCGTATTGTTCAAGCAATCAAATCACGAGAGTTGCCTCAAAATCTGGCTCTCTTGGAGATTGGACCCGTAAGTCACAGTCGTTGGTTAACTACAGCGATTCGTTTCTGCAGGATTTAGGTTTCCAAACATGCACTGAAGGGCAAAATGCTACAGAATTTGATGTTGATTGTTGAATTTATTATTGGGTTTTATCTTCCTCACTGGTTCAATGTAAAACTTAATCCAATGTGGATGGAGGGGCTCAACCACATCTTGTTTCAATTACAGCTACTGAGAACCCAAAGGAAAGTAGTGGTGGACATCGTGTTACCTGTGGTGAGAAGGTCCGCTTGGTATGCTAGGCCAGAGGCATTTTTGCAAGCAATACTCTGCAGCCAATGTACCAAAGAGCGAACTGAGGCTGTGGAAATCATTCTAAAGCTTAGAGGAACATCACTAGATGATGACCAGCTGTGAGACTGCTCTGTTCAGACAAGGAAGGTACCTCCGATAAACGTCAATGCCACGAAATTGTCAGAATTAGTTAACTTGCGTTCGGAAGTTTTGGAGCCACCACTGACCACATGTATAACAAACAAAGATTTAACACAACTTAAAGAGGCCCCAATGCAAGTGCCAAAGTGGCCTTCTCACACTCAGAGTGCGGAGAGATGTGTGAAAATGGTCACAGAAGCAGCTAGTCAAGTTTACAGTCACGAGAGGCGAGAAGGCTACATCAAAGGCCAAGTAGCAAGCCGAATGCTGATGTCAAGGAACCGCAGCAAAAAGGACATGACTGCATTGGTTACTTTCAAATAAAGACTCTGAATGATATCTTATTGCCACTTTAAATGTTGATAGGATGTTTGCGCACATTTGTTATTTTGTTACGAATTTATGGAAAAATGGAATTTTTTAATTAAAATTGATGTAGGTAGGAGTTATTTTTTATTGTTTTTGAAGCAAGGATATTATTTTGTATGCCAAATGATTACATTAAATTGCTACCAAATCACATGATTTTTAATTTAGTCATTTCACCCCCAAAATTGAGACACCCTACCATCATAGGGAAAATCATCACTTCACCCATCATTGCGTAAATTTGGGAACAACGCATGAACCATTGACTTTTGATGAAAGTTGACACTGTGAGAACTAGCTTGTTACTGTTGATATCTACTACGGCATCAAAGAAAGCTTGGATGGAGTCTCGCCTCGCCAAATATTCTTTTGCTAACTCGGCGATTCTCCCAAACCGGTTTGCCACGAATCCTTTGAATCCATCACATTTGAGTTCATTATCCGCCATCCAAGATTTATAGTCATTATATAGGGATACCGAATGGGAGGCGTGGCTGGGAGAGAGCAATTTAGCAACTGCAATGAGTCCTAAAGTGTGAATGGAAGAACCAGGAGAACAGAAAACTTTTTCTCCTGCCATAACTTGAAGTAGAGTATGTACTCCGATTTTCTGTTCCGTGTTTTTAAACACTTTGTCTATAGCGTGATCTACTCCTAAAATGATATGGGCGCAGCACTTCAAGATCTTGTTTGATTCGATTCCAAGATGCTGTAAAAGTACTCCACATTCACTAGCTCGATCAGATATCCTAAAGTCTACTTGAGATTTTGAGTTCGTCAGTGGTAGAATTTGCTAGTTCGGCTAAACAACTCAATTTGAATTCGTAAGCTCTGGCTCCATCCTCTCCGGAATGGCTGACGTTTTCCAGATATCCAGTTGTCAACGACTTTTTCATGCCAGATGGACCAGCGATGGTGATGTGGTCAGCCTTCACGTCGTACAGCCGGTGGCCGGCAGCCATGGTCGTATCGTCAAGTCCTACACTCACAACATTATCCCCTTCGTTGATGATTTGTTGAGCGACATACTCTAGATTCAAGTATGAAGCATCTTCCAAGTATTGCATTATTGATCTGCGGCTTGGAAATACATACGTCAAGTCTGAATACTGGTGAAGGACTTGTAACTCTTCGTCTTCACTCTCCATCTCACCCTCACAATCTTTTTCATTATCATCTGCCTTCAGCTTCCAATCTTGATCAAAAACCATGTTAGCTACTCAGCTACTCTTACTATCACTCTCGAAAGCTCTTCAGAAGTTCTTGTCTCGGCAAGACACTGGACTATACACCGCATCAAGTTTTCGTTCAGACTTTTTTTGCCAGTTCTGATTTTCACTGTCGGAAATGCAGCGATGAGCGATGAGCGATGAGTTTACGTTGTTGGTTTTTCAAAACTCGGATCGTTTTCAGAATCGACTGAAGTTGCTAACATTTCACTAATTTCTGATCCCTCTAGCTCCCTTTGCTCTCTCAAGTTGCTTTCTGTTGCTTTTCGCTTTTTCTCCGCTGATCTTTCACGCGTTTCTTTCCTCTTTTTCTGTCTCACCCAATCTTTTGATACTGCGTTTGTACATATGGCCTTATATGCGCCAAAGCAATTATCTCAATAAAAAGTCTTATCCTCATCAGTCATTTTGACCCCAAATTCTTCTGCAAGTTCTGTTTCGTAATCCTCATCGTCAGTTCTAATGTTGTAGGCGTTCTTTGTGAGCTGATCGTTAAAGCCGCTCGCTTTTTGGTACCATTCGACACTTTTAAGTTTTTGTTGGCAGCGTTCATTCTTTCTCAGTTTGTTAAAATGTTCATAATTGTCTCTTATTTTTTTCGCCACTGTTTTTTTATGCATGGGATAGACATTTTTATTAATCCAATCTCATCTTAGTTCATTTGCAACTATCTTGCTGGCATCATCTCGAGTCATTGACTTTTTCTGTCCTTTTACTCCTTTTTTGTAACTGTCCCTGGTAGCAACTTTCCAGTCGGTTTAAATTCGTCCACTTTTGTGTAGGTTTCCCCAAAAAGTTATTTTCTGGCGGCACTGCGTGATTTCCTTTCACCAGCCATCATTACCAATCAGGAGTCACTAAGCATTAGGATCTGCAAGTACAGTAAAACCCCATTAGTCGGCGTATAACACCGAAATATGATAGGTAATACAAATTATAGTCATGCTAGATGTATCATATATATTATTATTAATAAAGTAAACTATATCAAATATTGTATTTGATATATTATTTACTATTATTATTAGAGTATATATACTATATTATTAATAAAGTAATATATACAAATACTATTAAAGTAAATTAGCACAACATTGATAGTGCAAAAAACCACAAAAGATAAAGTAGCCAAACACCAGAACACCAGAACAAGCCAAAACACTAAATTAAACCTAAATAAAACATCAATATTACGACACACTAGATACTTAGTAACATTGAAGACTGAACATAACCATAATTAAAAATATAGCAAGCATTTATCAACTAATTATTTTTTTCTGTCAGTTATAAAGGTTTGGAGGTGGGATGCTTCATTCATCCTTATATTCATTATGGATCGGGCATTTTTAAAAAATTTTCGTCATCTATCTGCTTAACCACACTCTTAATGTTCCTCATTTGTTCATTTTCGAGTTCAGCGACCATGAAAACATGAAAAGGCATATTATATGTGAAGTGTAGCGGTTTTTTTTATCATTAAAACAAAAAATCGATTTTTTCTTTTGGCCGCCATTTTGAAAAAAGCCCACTGAACCAGGACTGAACCCAATGAACTAGCGGGATTCGTATTCAGCAGCCAAAATGGCCATAGAAACCACTCGTCCTAAAAAAAAATGTTAGATTCCCCTACCCCTAATAATGGTCACTGCAAATTCGGTGAAAACTGCAAATTCTATCATCCGGACATTTGCAAGACCTACACGACATATGGAATCTGCCAGTACGGGAGAAAATGCTACTGCCATCATCTCCCGACAAGTTTAAAGGACAAAGGACAAGTTTCAAATGACAACAGGAAGAATGTGAGAAAAAGAAGTATGTACACAAATAGCAAACAAAATGTTTTCAACATCTCGGACACAATACGGTGCTAAGTCTTATACAGCACATGCAGCTGACACAGCTGGGAACCTTCGAGCTGGACCGCTTCGTGGCAAGAAGCTACCAGAACAGGTAGGCGGGAACGGATCCATCTCGGAGGACCACAAGGCTACAAAACACGCGATATCAAAGGACAACGAACTTAAAATGCAGAAGGGGCAATGCAAAACAAAGAACATACACATTACACATTGTCCTGGCAAATATTCAAGGAATAAAACTGAACAACTCGCTAAACAAAGTTTCGTACCTGAAAGGATTTATGGACGAAAAAAGGGCGGACATCGCATGCCTCACAGAAACACATCTTAAAGATTGCCAAGGAAACTACGATAACTGCAAACACTGTATCGATAAGAAAGAATTGCATATCGATGGATTCAACTTACTAAGAGCGGAGAGAACAGCGAGACTTAAAGGTGGCTGTGCTATTTATATACATGAGAGGCATATGCATATGACAGAGACAGTAATAAGTAAATCGAACAGCTTCGTGGAAACCGTCACTTTTTTACGTGGAGGTCGAAATGTGACAATAAAACCCACACGATTAGACGGAGTTTATTTCCATAACAGTTTTGATGCCCACTGGCCTCCTCTTCGGTGGAAAAAAAAAAAAAAAAAACTGTTGTGGAAATAAACTCCGTCCATTAGTGTGGGTTTTATTGTCACATTTCGTGGAAACCCTTGCAGTGAAAATAGAGAAACTAAACGTGGTGCTCATAGTCATCTATAGACCTCCAAACTCTCCAACTGAAAAATTTTCGGATGCCATTGATGATATCAGAACCCTAATAAAATCCGTAAACTCTCCATCGCCTAATATAATACTCTGCGGCGATCTTAATTTCCCATTTATAAAATGCAAAAAGGTGGGTAGAAATATATTTATACAGCAAGATAAGGGGGGCACAAGAGAGGACCAAGAGCAAGCAAAATGCTGATGGCTCTCACAAACGAGTTTATGCTGACACAGGAGATAACAGAAAATACCAGGAAAAATAACTGCCTAGATCTGGTATTTACGAAAAACACAAGCTTCATTCCTGATATAAAAATAACCCCAACTATTATTTCAGACCACAGCGTAATCAAGTTATCAAGAAATATGGCGATAACATTAAAAGACAATACAAATACGGAAGGAAGAAGAAAATCTGGGGCTTTTAACTTAAACTCCAAGACCATAAATTGGGAAGAAATCAGATCACACATGGCCCAAATACAGTGGAAAACAGTTTTAGAGAATAAAACAACTGAGGAAACGCTAACAACCTTGGAAGAAAAGACGCTGAGAATTTTAGAAAAATATGCTCCGAAAGTACAGTCAAAAGGAAAGAGGAACTGGCTAGAGAAGCAAAAGAGAAGAATATTCCGCAAAAGAAAGAGAGTAGCGGTGAAGTTAGCTAATTGCGGAGACAACAATGCCAGGAAAGTAATACACGAAAAACTGGAGAGTATCGATAGGGAAATACAAACCCTGATTAAGGGCCATACAGAGAGGGAAGAGGAAAAGGCGGTAGAAGCAATAGAGGAAAATCCAAAATACTTCCATAGCTATGCCAAAAGGAAAACAAAAACGCGTGCTATTATCGGGTCCTTAAGGAAAAGAAATAATGAACTAACAGTCGATCTAAAAGGAATATCTGAAACATTGAGAGCCCAGTATGAATCGGTCTTCATTACCCCAAAAAGTGACAAAGCGATACCTGACATAGATGCATTCTTCGAAGAGAAATTGCAAGGAGAATGTATAACAGACTTTGATTTTACCCCAGAAGATGTAGCGAGAGCTATAGGACAAATGAAATCACATTCAGCTGCAGATCCGAACAAATGGAACGCACTATTGATTAAAAGCGGTAAGAATGAAATAGCTACACCCTTATACTGGATATAGAGAAGATCCCTAGACATTGGGGAAATACCGAGCATTTTGAAAAGAGCGAACATTGTCCCTATATATAAAGGAGGGGATAGATCTCAAGCAAAGAACTATAGACCAGTGTCATTGACGTCCCACCTCACGAAAATATTTGAAAGAATAGTCAGAGAGAAAATCTATGACTTCTTAGAGACACTGGAAAGATTCAACGAAAATCAGCACGGATTCCGATCAGAACGATCATGCCTATCATAACTTATACCGACTTATCCACAACTTATCCACAACTTATCTACAACAATATCCTAGATGCACTGGAAGACAATGACAACTACGATGTCATATCCACAGATTTTGCTAATATAAAGCTTTCGACAAATGTGATCACGGTATAATTGCACATTACATGAAACATATGGGAACAAGAGGCAAAGTGGGAAAATGGATCTACAACTTCCTCAGAGAACGTCTACAGATCGTCAAAATTCAAAGTGTATCATCATCAGAAGTACGCAGCTCAGTACCACAAGGTACAGTACTGGCCCCACTCCTGTTCATTATCATGCTAACAGACATAGACAGTGGAGTAAACAGCAACAGTATGGTAACATCTTTTGCGGACGTTACAAAGATCAGCAGAAAAATCAGCGAAGCAAATGAAGTGGAGGTGTTGCAGAGGGACACGAACAAAATATACAAATGGTCAGAAGACAACAATATGAGTTTTAATACTGAGAAATTTCAGCTCTTGAGATATGGTCGAAGTGAGGAACTTAAACAGATTGCATATTATGCTCCAGATAGACAGGAAATTCAGAGAAGTACGAAAGCGGTCGACTTGGGGGCAATAATGACTGATGATGCCAAATTCGAGACACAAAATCAGATAGCAATAAACAAAGCAAAAAGAGTCGCGAGACAGGTACTTACACCATACTCTACATGTGGAAAATGATCGAAAAACTGGTACCAAACCTCAAACCAAACCCAATTACCATCCAAACAATGCTGAAAAATAGGAAAGGAAGAATGTGTAGTGTTCCCAAATTAAAGATCTGACAAGGGACTTCTTCAAAACCGAAGGAAAATAGCTTGATTGTCAGGGGGCCAAGACTTTTTAACGAACTTCCAAAGGACCTCAGAAACGTTACAGGGGTCAAAGTTGAAGTATTCAATAGAAAACTAGTTGCCTGGCTGAGGACGGTACCAGATGAGCCGGGTGTACCTGTCTATGTGCAGTGGAGAGCGCAAGAGAGAACTCGCTCCTCCACCAAGCCAGGCCTAGAGGCGGGGCCACCAGCTTGACCTTCGCGTGAAGAGAGACCAACACATGGAACTTAAACGAGGTTAACGAGTCAATATGTAAAATTAGGCAATTTATAAATGAAATTCAAGCAATGTCAGATTGGTAATACACACAAAACCTAACCTAACTTAACCTAACCTAACTTAACCTAACCTTTCTGGTGATGCTGCATATGCATACCCACTCACTGGTATTTCCCAATATGTTGCCTAAAAAATTCATGGCTAGGTTAGGTTTAATTAGGTATTAAGTAAATTGAGCCTTTAACAAATTGCCTAAAATTATAATCATTTTATAAATTGCCTAATTTTACATATTGACTGTAAAACACACACACACACACACACACACACATATATATATATATATATATATATATATATATATATATATATAGAGAGAGAGAGAGAGAGAGAGAGAGAGAGAGAGAGAGAGAGAGAGAGAGAGAGAGAGTAATTAGTTCAATCGATTATATTTCCGTTGATTAGATGTAATTTTTATTTTATAATTACATTCTCGGTCATAATTTTATATCATTTAAAACTTTCACATATTTGTAAATTATAAATTTTTATAACTTCATAAATTTGTGAAAGCGTATACATACAGTTTAGGAACAAATTTCGCCGAGAAATATAAAAATTCTAATACCATGAAAAATTATTAAATGGTAATATTCTTTGTATATTTTATTTTTTTGATTTATTGATTAGTAATTTTGGAGCAAGTGTAGTTTACATCCCCCTGTGGTGCCTAGTGTAGTTTACGTTCCCCTACATTATCCTAGCGTAGTTTGCGTTCCCCAACTTTCTCCACATATACTTAATCAAATAAAACGTTAAAACAACGAAAATATTACGACTTAACCTAACCAATGGTCAATTTATATATATATATATATATATATATATATATATATATATATATATATATATATATATATATATATATAAATTGACGATTGGTTAGGTTAAGTCGTAATATTTTCGTTAGTTTTAACGTTTTATTTGATGGACTCATTTAAAAAATGTCTCCTAAAGATCCTAGTGTAGTTTACGTTTCCCAACTTTGACCTAGTGTAGTTTGTGTCCACTTTTGCATCAGGGGGACGTAACCCACACTTGCTTCGTAATTTTTTATGCTTTTCATAAGTTTTACGTTTCCAGACGATCTTTTTCGAAATCGTACAGTCGCTTCAAAAAGTCCTGTCCTAAAAACTCGGTGTTCATTACTGATGTTTATTCGTAGGAAGTAAGTTTCACGGCAGTACTTTTTTAATCGATTGTATGCGTAAAATATACAATAAATATAAATAATTAAAATTGACGAAGCGAATAAATAAAGAAAGGTCATAATGTAAATAATGATTAGATCCGATAGTCCTTCGTATGACCTCAATTTAGCCAGCGCCCGTAATGGTTCAGTGGGAAACACCGTTTCCCAGTAAACGAAGGGAAGACACTGAAGTCGGAGTTTCGAATCCCGATGGTGCTGGTAACAATAACCCAAGAATTAGCGTAATGGGTCTCATTGTTGGCTTGAGCTCTGTAACAGCTCTTCTCACTCATTATCATCTCCTGGGGCCATGTTTGGCAGTCCCGTCTTTCTTTCTTTTTTTATGCAGGAAGGAAGGGGACCAAGGTCGAACGCAGCAAAACTATCCCCCTCCCCATACAAGGAGAAGGAGAGAGCCGAAATCAAGGTCCAGAGAAGAAGACACTCTGAGTTTGAAAGATTGGAGGTCATACATAGGGAAAGATGGATTGAGGAAGGTAGTTTCAGAGTTGATCGGTTGAGTAAATGAAAGATTGAGAATACCGAATGACACTTGCGTTACAGCGTTGGACAGAAAAAAAATGAGAATGTGTCAAAAAGTCTGGTACTCAGAACGCTCCTTAAAGAAGTAGTACCCTTAGTAGTAGTGCTACTACTACTTTTAAACACAGACTCGCATCGGCGCCGATCTTCCTTCTCCTGGAGTAGGGACTGAAGGAGATGGTCTAACAAAAGAAACGTTGAAGAATAAAAAAATTCTTCACATCCATTTTATATTACGTGCACCATCCAATTATGTTGTTTCTGTTATTGTTTTGTGTATAATATATATATATATATATATATATATATATATATATATATATACATAATATATATACATATATATATATATATATATATATATATATATATATATATATACATATATTATTTCAAAACTAAAATTGTAGATTCTAAACTTCTTTCATTGAAGTTAAATGACAAAAAATATGTCGATACAGAACTGCACCTAAAAATATTCACAATAAAACAAACCACATTTTAACATTGTGAAAATAAAGCTATTATTAGTATAATAGAATAGGTTTGAATCTCAGTTCATTCACGTATGTTAGTGTCAATATTTCAAACCAGGCATTTCAAGTAATGCCAAAAAGTTTCAGGCATTTTGCATTTCGTGTAATGTTTGCATGTGACCTTTACTCACAGGTATTACGCAAAATGACTGGTTTCACACATTGAATGAACATATATATATATATATATATATATATATATATATATATATCAGGGGGCGACGCCAGGCTTTTGTGGATACTCAGGCTCAAACCTTTCAAAAATATATATTATATATATATATATATATATATATATATATATATATATGCCTTGGTGTAGTGGTTATTATATCCAACCGGCAATTGGGTGATCCCAGATTCGATTCCTGGTAGGTGCCTCATTTTTCATTGCTCGTTTTCTCTCCTCTTCTTGTGCGAACACTCTTCTAAACAAGTGTCGTTCTTTACATATGAAATGAAAATTAAAATTAAAAGGTTTATTGGCTTATTGGCAGACTGTAGTCCATATGACAAATATTATTAATACAATGAAAGTTCACTTACTAAGGATAAAAATATATACAATTGATTAGAAATAATACAGTAATGTCGGAGTTAAGTGGAGCTACAAACAGATGTTTTCGTACCAAGAAGTCCATAGCTTAGAGGATAAACGGCAGGACTCATGGATAGCTTGGATAAATAATTAATAGGGTTCGTTGATTTTTTAATTATTTACATTAGACTGTGTTGAGCACGTCTTGTTATCTCCGGGAAGCTCTGGACATTGCGGATAGCTAACATTTGCGAAGCTGAGCATTTCGGGGGTAATTTATGTAATAGTCTAAAAGACCTGTTGTACAGCAAATTTAGAGTGCTGCCAGAACCTTTTTTATAATTCACCCAGAGTTGCTATCTGTATATATTACTGCAGAAAGTACGAAAGAGAGTTTCTTTAGCTTCACTTGTACAGAACCGAAAGTTCCTTATAGTCATATTTGCTTTAGCACAAAGGCTTCGAGATTGTTTTCTTATATCCGAGTCATCACTGAAGGAGCTGGTAATATGATAGTTTGACCCAAATACTTAAACTCTCGTGCTTCCTCAATTACTTCACCTTTCATTTTAAACCTAATGTCAGCTGGCTGATTATAATAGCTTTTAGGATGAAATTGCATGACCTCAAAAATCGAAGTCCTGATAGATGTATTTTAATTCTGACGGTAAAGCTTTTACGTCAAATAGATTAATGTACTTATATTCAAATGCTTCTTATTAAGGTTTTGGGGAAGTTTTCTTTATATACTGCAAACATTAATGAATTTAACAGCTCAAAGCTGTTAAACTTGCATTCAAGTCGTTCCTTCAAGGCTGCTACAGAGGTATTCAGAATGGTAAAGTAAATTTCTTTAAAGTCAGTCACTTTTCCTCTGAGTCTCTTAGTAGGGGGAGGAATGGTCGGACAACTTACTATGTTACGTGTCTTTTTAAGAATTTCATTATAACTTTTGTCATTGATTTTTCCTTCCAGAAAACTAATAAAATCATTAATTTTCTTTTTTGCAAATTCCATGTCCACTATCCTGCACTGTAAAACATCAAATAGTTTTCCAGCATTGCTAAGTAATTCTTCAAAGCAGCAAATATAAAACAAAAATAAAAAGTCATGTCGTTTTGCGTAAAGGTTTTCAGCCTGGTTTAAACTATTTTCATCCCACGAGATTTCATCATTCAAAATGTCGTACCACCTCGCATGCAACGCGTTCACGTCACCACGTGACGTCATACCAATAGCTCTGTTTCGACGCAGATGTGACAGATTTTATATAAAATGAACACTTTCCCTACGTTGTGTATTAAATTTCCTAAAATTTGCTGTACTATGCAAAAGTAGAATATATAGAAATACCCAACTGCCAGTATGATATGCAAATATTGCTTTTAAATGTTTAGTAATTCAAGATAATAACATATTTGGCACAGCAGCAAGTCATCAGGCAGATATGAATTTGCCTGACTTCGAACATTAAAAACTTGGTTATTCGGTGGATACAAAGTAATAAATCAATGAAAATACTAATTAACTTTAGTAAATATCCAAATGACTTTATAACATTATAAATAAATCATAAGATTTACATTCTAACATGTTTGAAAGAGAGACGTCAGGCTTAAAATTGTTTGCCTGACAAGACGTGGAATTGTGCATTTTTGTGCTAGTTGTAAGTCTTTGTTATTTGAGATGTATAATAATACAGTAGTAATTAACTTTATGTACAGTCACAGTGTATATGCAAATAGCTATATAACCTTATTTATAAATCCTAACATGGTAATTATAGCATGTTTTATAAAGTAAAGATATCGGACTCAAAATCTTTAGCCACATATCTTCCCTCTCTTCCCGCGTCTCTCTCCCAACCCTCAATGAGGAAATTGGGTTTAGATAATAAATGGATGGATGGAAATTTTTAGCCTGACAACTTGACAAGAGATAGGATTGTGTATTGTTAGTTTTTTATGTTAGTTTTTTTAAGTCCCCAGCAAGAGAAATAACAGGTCAGGCTCAGCCTGACCTGCCTGAACCCCTCCGTCGCCACTGATATATATATATATATATATATTGTTTGAAACGGAAGGTGTTTTTGTACATCAAAGACGTATAGAAGGTTACCACTGAAAATTATTTTGAATTCTCGTTCGAATTCGGGAGGAAACACTCGAAAATAATAAAGTAAAAATAAAGAAAACGCGACCGCTCTTGCTGGAAGCCGAAATTGCAATCTCAATCTTCGAATTGCTATTCTAATATATGCAAAAGCTCAATTCTGCCTATAGAAAAGTTAATAATGTATTTTAGTTTTTCCTATATATATATATATATATATATATATATATATATATATATATATATATATATATATATATATATATATACAAACAGGGTTCCCAGAAATCCTGTCCCAAAGGCTAATGTATATTATGGGGCAGGACTTCTGGAACACTCTCTATATAATTTATTAGCAGAAAGTTATTTTCATAATATTAATAGTATTATTATTAATAATATGTAATATTAATAGCAGTAAATAGTTTAGTTATTGTTATGAAACAGAGATAAAATTAAATAAGAGAAAAATTCAGATATAGATTGAAATAATCCATCCACTAAAGCTGCAGACAAACATTTTCATATACGATGATGGGATGACCACAATTTTGAGGACATATGACATCAGTGAAAGGTAGCTTGTATAACCATAGATTTTCAAATATTTTGATTTTTTCCACTGTATTGGCTATACTGAGCATATCTATTTACCTCAGGCCCTGAAACTTAAAATAGTGTGATAGATAGACATTTTATAGGTATAATAACTTGGGGGTAGCTTGTACAGCATTCCTAAATGATCTGCTATAAAGTAAATTCAGGGTTCCTTCCGGACTTTGTCTATAATTATCACGCAGAAAGGTACTGGCTACGCGTAGATCTTAGTACAAACGGTACGATAAACTGTAGCGACTTAGGCCTGTTCAAAAATCAACTTTTTCTTATTTTCATAGGTTTCTGTACATTTTCCCATGCTTTTTGACCTGAAAAAGCCGAAAATCACAACTATTTTGACCTAGGATGTAGGGAAGCATTGCCGCATGGAGCTTTAAATTTTCTGCCTTGAAATCAACCAAAGCGCCAATTCCGGGGTCCCTTGAATTATGTTTTGCACTTTAACTTTTGATCTAAACAAGATAGAGCAACAAATTAGGTATCAAATGAAAGAGCATAAAATTAATAAATAATAATAATAATAATAATAATAATAATAAATAAATAATAATTAATAATAATAACAATAATAATAATAATAATTATCTATCATTTTTCAGGAAACAACAGAAACTCAATCAGAATCTAGAAAACCATCTACAAGTTACAACTTCACAATGGCATTAAGCAAGGAGCTGAGGGAGCTCCGTGGGCGCACAGTTGATATCTCAGAACCTCCACGTACTGTCCACAGGCAGGTGTCAACTGGGCCATCTACCAGATCTCTCACTGAAACTTTCCTGGTTGGATACCCTTCAGCTTTTATCAGTGGTTCCCAGCTTCTCACCAACAGACAGGCGTTCCAGTATTTCCTTAATCTTCAGAATTTACCGGAAAATGCAGGGAGGCCCATGGTTCAAGACCTTGCATATGAAACAGTTGAATCTATCATCCCATTCTGGCAGATGGCTAGGATCAAGACAATGACCAAGTACAACGCAATGAAGCTCTTCATGAAACTACATGAGAAACATCGTGCTCTGGTGAAAAGCAAAGGAAGAGCAAGTAACCCTGGAGGAAAAAGAGGAGCATTTGTGCTGGAATTAGACAGCCTGTTCGATATAGAAGCTCCAGATGCAATCCAGGAAATACAGAACAACAGACTGTTATCCAGAGAGAAGAAAGATGAGGATATCAGGTTCTACGAAGACCAAAAGACTGAGAGGAAAGGTCATATGTCTGGTCATGACAAGATTTTTGAGACAAGATCCCTGCAGCAAGCAGCGAGGAATGAAAGACTGCAGCATAGACAAGAACAAGGTAAAACTAATTACTTTGAACGTCACAAAAAGTTTTAAGTTTTACTCCATTGCGATATTTAGCATGTACTTAACAATTACTGTCTTAACATGTTGTACTATTTTACAGCTGCAGCAGAACAAGAGGCAGTTGTTCATGTGGATGACATTACCTGGGGTGACTCAACTGACAACGACGCTAACACAGAGGACATGGATTACCATCAGCCTCGTCCTGGATGTTCTCACCATCAAGACACTGTGACTAGTGTGACTTTGACGTTTCCAAGGAAGGTCATGGAATGTGATGTCATCTGCAATACAGCTGATCGTCTTGGTTTATCAGACAATCAAGTTACTGCCATGGTTTCTGCCACCTTGAAAGCTGGAGGGGCTGATCTGGATAACTTCGTCATCTCAACCTCAACAACACGTCGCAACAGAATGCTGTCCAGGTATAATATCAGCCAGAGTCACATGTCCAAGTTTTGTGAAAACCCCCCACAGTACGCTGCCTTACACTGGGATGGAAAGTTGCTCAAAGATGTCTTGGGCAGTGAACCTGGAAGTACCTCAGAGACTTTAGCTGTGCTAGTGTCTGGTCCACCTTCATACACTGAAGGAAAGTTATTGGGAGTACCTGTCATCGACAATTCTTCTGGCACAGCTCAGGCTGAGGCTTCAATGGATTTACTGGAGACATGGGAACTTACGGATAATGTTACTGCCCTTGTTTTTGACACTACATCCAGTAACAGTGGAGTTCACAGAGGAGCTGCCAAACTGCTAGAGAAAATGCTGAACAAAAAGGTGTTTTACCTGGCCTGTCGACATCACATCCTGGAAATCCTAGTAGGAGCAGTTTGGGAGAAACTGTTTGGGAAGGTGAAGGGGCCAGATAATCCCTGGTTTGAGCATCTGAAGGATGTTTGGACGGACTTGTCCAAGGAAAACCCAAAGATGCTGGCTATCAACAGCAAATGGCTGAAGGAAAAGAAGAAGAACAGTGAAGAAATACTCCAAGACATTCTAACAGCAGAAAGGCTTCCAAGAGCCGACTACAAGGAAATGGCTGAACTGACAGTCATTGTTCTTGGAGGAACGCCTCCTCGAGGTATTCACTGGAGTCGACCAGGCGCCATTCATCAGGCCAGATGGATGGCCAGAAACCTGTACTCCATGAAAATGCTGATGTTTGCAGATCAATTTGAGTACGACGAAGACACTGTATCAAAGCTGGAAAGACTCAACACCTTCCTTGCGCTGTTCTACACTCCTGTATGGATGATGTCAATGTCTGCTGCAGATGCTCCCGTGAATGATCTAAGTCTAATCCAGGACATGTTGAAGTACAAGAAAACTGACCTAGAGCTTGCTGATGCAGTACTTAATAAGATGGAAAACCACAAATGGTACCTGACGCAGGAAGTCGTGCCATTTGCCCTGTTCAGCAGTAGATTGAGTGACACATTGAAGCACGACATTGCTGCCCAGTTACATGCCACTGAGAAGCCAGACAGCTTCAGAACAGGAAAGCCTCTATTCCAGAGAGTCACAGCTAAGACTACCCTGGTTGATCTCATTGGCCCAGAATCACATTTCCTGCTGGACACACTGAACATTGGATCCGAGTGGCTTCTGGAACCTGTCACGTCTTGGCCACAGAATGAGGACTACAGAAAAGCGTTGGACTATGTTAGGAATCTGAAAGCGGTGAATGACATTGCTGAACGTGGTGTCAAGATGATGAGCGACTTTGCAAATGTCATAACAACAGATGCCAAGCAAAGGGACTATCTCCTTCAAGCTGTGGAGTTCAACAGACGCCGCTTTGACAGCTTCAAGAAACAAACTCTCAACAACTGACTGTGTAAATGTCATTATGAAATTAATCATCATGTAATGCTTTCACTTCTTGATCGATTAGACTTGTGACAAAATGTTAATCTCAAATTTGTGTCATGAATAAGGCGACTTGTCTGCCTTGAGTGTGAGAAAACGAATTTTGTGATATTTCTGAAAACTTTGTATGTACCAATGTGCCATTTCTTGTTCCAAGACTATCATAATTGTATAAGTTAGAAAGAGGATTAAAAACACTTTAATTTGGTGCCTATTTTGTTGCTCTATCTTGTTTAGATAAAAAGTTATAGTGGAAAACATGATTCAAGGGACCCCGGAAGTGGTGCTTTTGGCCGATTTCAAGGCAGAAAACTTAAAGCTCCATGCGGCAATGCTTCCCAACAACCTAGGTCAAAATGGTTGTGATTTTCGGCCTTTTCAGGTCAAAAAGCATGGGAAAAAGTACAGAAACCTATGAAAATAAGAAAAAGTTGATTTTTGAACAGGGCTACTGTAGCGTCGCTTGTACAGTCGAGGAAAAAGGTGAGCCAAAGGAAAAAACTATGGGAAATATAGTGATTTCTTTTTTTAATGACTATTTATGGAAAAACATCTTTGAATTTTTATGATTGCGTACGACCTTTCAAGACCAATTTTTTGCATGAGAAAATACATACTTAGAAGTCAATCTAGTAAAAACCAGTTGTCCTCATTCCACACCCTACGCGTAGCTGATAATACAAATTGACTCGAGAAGTGAAGTAAATAGAGATAAAAATTTATATTTAAAAATACTCTTGTACTATATTACTAAAATAAAGATGCAAATATGCTTTAACCTTCTGAATAAATAAAATTTTGATTGCGCCTTTGCTTTTATAATAAAGGTAATGTATAAGCTCTATGGGCACATCTTGTTACTTAACACCGCCAACCTTTAACTCTCCAATTCCAAAAACAGAAATTTTCCGAAAAAATCGTTGTATTTTATATCAAAACTATTTATATGAAGATTTATACAAATATTCTTTACAGCAAAGCTTTGATCATATTCTCAGTTAGCATTATTATATTTTTATTATATAAAAAATCAAACAACAAAATTCAGTTTTGTGAAACGTGGCAATAACAATGCTTTAGTAAACGAAATGAATATATTTATTATTTGTTAATGCTTTTTGTAAAGTGAAAGTTTGATCTACGATCAGATAATAAATAATACAACAAAAGAAAATTATTTAAAATATTGTTTATTGAGACAATAGCATACAAAAACTTGATACGCCTATATATTATCCCACGAGAGAGCATAAAATTTTAAAAAGTTTGATCAAAGTATGAAATATTTGGATATGCATTTGTATTCACTTTAGTATAACTTTGATCCATAATTGATACACTTTAAAAATAACTATACATAGTCAGTGATCTACGTTAAAGAATATTTCAACCTTTCAGATGCAATGTTAATAGTGTTCTTCATAATGTAATACAGAAATACATAAACAAACAACCCAAACAAAAATTGTTTATTCTTCTATTCCTCTATGATTAGAATGCACGAAAAGTAATATATATATAAATATATATATATATATATACATTTAACTGCAATGACCGCGCAGTATATTAACGTATAGAAACGACGTAAGTATAGAGGAGTGTTCTGCACACGAGGAAGAGAAATAACAAACAAATGAAAAATAAGGCACCCGCCCGGGAATCGAACCCAGGATCTTCCGATTGCCGGTCAGACGTGCTAACCACTACACTACGGAGCCACGATAGTCAGAAGTTGTAATTCTCCTACATAGGGCAGAAACCAATGCCTTGAGAGGGCACCCTCGCAAATCGTGAATATGTACATTTAACTGCAATGACCGCGCAGTATATTAACGTATAGAAACGACGTAAGTATAGAGGAGTGTTCTGCACACGAGGAAGAGAAATAACAAACAAATGAAAAATAAGGCACCCGCCCGGGAATCGAACCCAGGATCTTCCGATTGCCGGTCAGACGTGCTAACCACTACACTACGGAGCCACGATAGTTAGAAGTTGTAATTCTCCTACATAGGGCAGAAACCAATGCCTTGAGAGGGCACCCTCGCAAATCGTGAATATGTACATTTAACTGCAATGACCGCGCAGTATATTAACGTATAGAAACGACGTAAGTATAGAGGAGTGTTCTGCACACGAGGAAGAGAAATAACAAACAAATGAAAAATAAGACACCCGCCCGGGAATCGAACCCAGGATCTTCCGATTGCCGGTCAGACGTGCTAACCACTACACTACGGAGCCACGATAGTCAGAAGTTGTAATTCTCCTACATAGGGCAGAAGCCAATGCCATGAGAGGGCACCCTCGCAAATCGTGAATATGTACATTTAACTGCAATGACCGCGCAGTATATTAACGTATAGAAACGACGTAAGTATAGAGGAGTGTTCTGCACACGAGGAAGAGAAATAACAAACAAATGAAAAATAAGGCACCCGCCCGGGAATCGAACCCAGGATCTTCCGATTGCCGGTCAGACGTGCTAACCACTACACTACGGAGCCACGATAGTCAGAAGTTGTAATTCTCCTACATAGGGCAGAAACCAATGCCTTGAGAGGGCACCCTCGCAAATCGTGAATATGTACATTTAACAGCAATGACCGCGCAGTATATTAACGTATAGAAACGACGTAAGTATAGAGGAGTGTTCTGCACACGAGGAAGAGAAATAACAAACAAATTAAAAATAAGGCACCCGCCCGGGAATCGAACCCAGGATCTTCCGATTGCCGGTCAGACGTGCTAACCACTACACTACGGAGCCACGATAGTCAGAAGTTGTAATTCTCCTACATAGGGCAGAAACCAATGCCTTGAGAGGACACCCTCGCAAATCGTGAATATGTACATTTAACTGCAATGACCGCGCAGTATATTAACGTATAGAAACGACGTAAGTATAGAGGAGTGTTCTGCACACGAGGAAGAGAAATAACAAACAAATGAAAAATAAGGCACCCGCCCGGGAATCGAACCCAGGATCTTCCGATTGCCGGTCAGACGTGCTAACCACTACACTACGGAGCCACGATAGTCAGAAGTTGTAATTCTCCTACATAGGGCAGAAACCAATGCCTTGAGAGGGCACCCTCTCAAGCATTGGTTTCTGCCCTATGTAGGAGAATTACAACTTCTGACTATCGTGGCTCCGTAGTGTAGTGGTTAGCACGTCTGACCGGCAATCGGAAGATCCTGGGTTCGATTCCCGGGCGGGTGCCTTATTTTTCATTTGTTTGTTATTTCTCTTCCTCGTGTGCAGAACACTCCTCTATACTTACGTCGTTTCTATACGTTAATATACTGCGCGGTCATTGCAGTTAAATGTATATATTCACGATTTGCGAGGGTGCCCTCTCAAGGCATTGGTTTCTGCCCTATGTAGGAGAATTACAACTTCTGACTATCGTGGCTCCGTAGTGTAGTGGTTAGCACGTCTGACCGGCAATCGGAAGATCCTGGGTTCGATTCCCGGGCGGGTGCCTTATTTTTCATTTGTTTGTTATTTCTCTTCCTCGTGTGCAGAACACTCCTCTATACTTACGTCGTTTCTATACGTTGATATACTGCGCGGTCATTGCAGTTAAATGTACATATTCACGATTTGCGAGGGTGCCCTCTCAAGGCATTGGTTTCTGCCCTTTGTAGGAGAATTACAACTTCTGACTATCGTGGCTCCGTAGTGTAGTGGTTAGCACGTCTGACCGGCAATCGGAAGATCCTGGGTTCGATTCCCGGGCGGGTGCCTTATTTTTCATTTGTTTGTTATTTCTCTTCCTCGTGTGCAGAACACTCCTCTATACTTACGTCGTTTCTATACGTTAATATACTGCGCGGTCATTGCAGTTAAATGTAGATATTCGCGATTTGCGAGGGTGCCCTCTCAAGGCATTGGTTTCTGCCCTATGTAGGAGAATTACAACTTCTGACTATCGTGGCTCCGTAGTGTAGTGGTTAGCACGTCTGACCGGCAATCGGAAGATTCTGGGTTCGATTCCCGGGGGGTGCCTTATTTTTCATTTGTTTGTTATTTCTCTTCCTCGTGTGCAGAACACTCCTCTATACTTACGTCGTTTCTATACATATATATATATATATATACAGGGTGATCAAAAAGTCGATGTGCACCTATATTACTCTGAGAGACAAAATTGCATACATACAAGAAGTTAGATATTTTAATAAAAAATTATACGATATCGTGCAATTTGTGTTACTGTAATATTGCACGATATCGTATAATTTTTTATTAACATACCTAACTTCTTGTATGTATGCACTTTTGTCTCTCAGAGTAATATAGGTGCACATCGACTTTTTGATCACCCTGTGTATATATATATATATATATATAAATATAACAAGAGAGAGAGAGAGAGAGAGAGAGAGAGAGAGAGAAATACTTTACCTTATATTTTGAATCAGGCTTCGCAACCTTTTTGGCAAGGCATAAAAAGTTTGGAGCCTCCATTTATAATAATAAATAGGAACCTAAATGAGCGGACAATATGTGTCAAGAGATATTTGATTTATTCCTATATGTAGATATACGAGCATAACCGTCCTTCTCTGAAACGAAGAATATAATAAATCGCCCTCTATTGAAACTCATTTTAAATCTCAAACATTTGCGTCTAGATTAAGAAACTTTGAAGGAAGCTGTTAAAATATTGAATAGAAACTTTAGGTAAATAATCTTGGATGCTGTTTTTCAAATAGTGTAATTGTTTTTGAATCGCATGCAAACTACTTCGAGAAACGCAGCTCACAAGTTTTGGGTTAAAGCGAGTGTTTCATTTATTTGACACGTTATTTTCTACCGGTAAACACACATTATTAAATGGAATAAATTTAGTATTCATTGAAATAAAGTAACACTGGGAGTGTATGTAATGAATATATTTGTCTCGTAATAATAAAGTAATACTGTTTTCTGAACTGTAAATTGTGAAAGTATAGCAATGTACAGGATAAACTGCGACATTTTTGTGAATAGGAAATGTTTTGGTGTCAACTTCGCTTTGTAAATACTGTGTGTACAATTCTGGAAAAATGTTCGATTAGACACAAAATCTCTAAAAAGCATAAAAATTTATTAATTGGTAATATTATGTTTTTCTTTGGATATATTATTTTATTTATTTGTGACATTAATAAATTACTTAAACAAAAAAAATAATCTTTACCTATTAGTAATTTCTTATGCTTTTGGGGAAATTTTGTTTCTAGACGAACTTCTCCCCAACTGTAGATATAAACAGTTGGCCACAAAAGCCGGAATACACTGTGCCACATCTGTGTAACGGCCAAGGGTAAACCGACATACAGTATTTATGTTAGTGCGAAGCTGTTACGGTACGGAAAAAGAGAGGCCCTAAAATCCACGGAATATTATACCCCAAATGGACAGGAAATTCAGAGAAATTCTAAAGCAAAAGCCTTAGGGGTTGTAATGACTGAGGATGCGAAATTTGAAACACAAAATAAGATAGCAGTGAACAGAGCAAAGAGAGTAACTGGGCAGATACTGAGAACCTTTAAACGAAGGAATAGGAATATAATGATTCTTCCACTGAAAACACTGATCATACCCAAATTGGAATACTGGTCGGTCCTAACATGCCCATATAAAAAAGAAGACATTAGACAACTAGAAGGGATTCAAAGAAGCTTCACAGCCAAAATATCACGACTTAACCAATCGTCAAGGGCATACAGTTAACCTAACCTGGCATTCAATTAACCCTTTTAGAGCAATTAACTCCATTTTAACTCCATTTTAGAGCAATCCAAAAAATATGCACCCTCGTTCGACCCCAATCCAAGAAAAAGCACCCTAAATTGATTTGGGGTGCTTATTCTTGGATTGCTCCAATTATTGCATATTAAGAGTTTCATAAATCTGTATTTAGGTTTCATCAAATTATGAAAAATAATGTAATGTTTAGGGGTTGTTTAACCTCCTCCTGAACGCAGAGGACGACCACTGGTGCAACTACTGAACAGACCCAACGTTACTTAACCTCGTTGATCTAACGGGAACCGGTGTTGCTACGTGGTTACAGCGTATTCCCCTCAAACTATGTTTGATAAGTTATTGTTAAATTTAATAAGTAAGTTTGTAATGTAAGTTGTAATATTTTTTTGAGTTTTTTCGTGAAATATTTTTTTTGTTTCGTCAATAAAAGCTCTGAAATTTAGTCATTATCTTTCATTTACCTTGTATCATATATGGGTCATATTGTGTCATTATTACAAGCAAGTAAATTTTCTAAACATGTTCAGAAATACGTAACAACTTAAAGCATACTTAACCTTAAACGTATTTAAAAAGGGTTGACAAGATATGTGTTTTATATGTCTTTTAACTTTATATCCTATTTTTACAGTACAGCTTTATTAGTTGGATCAATAATTAGGGTAACGGTAGTAAAGGTGTTACATAATTATAGAACTTTATTTAATGACACTTGAGTCCTACTTATACATCCTAGTGCACTGTCTTAATGACATAAGGTCTAAGAACAAAGCCATGTATTGCAGACATGGGGCAATTACTCGGTCAATGTATGATAATTAATTACAATTACAATTACTTGACATATTCTCAATTACAACTACTGTAGATGGTGAAATACTTGGATCACCTGAAGATCAGGGCCCCCAACCTTCTTTAGTTAGCTTTATAAGGCTAACTAACGAAAATATCACGACCTAACTTAACCAATCGTCAAGGGCGTACACTTGACTTAACGATTGGTTAGGTTAGGTCGTGATATTTTCGTTAGTTAGCCTTATAAGGCTAACTAAAGAAGGTTGGGGGCCCTGATCTTCAGGTGATCCAAATACTTAATTACAATTACTTAGTAAAGTAATTAATTACAATTACACTTACAAAGAATTGTATTTTTTTCATAAATCCACACTATTTGATTTACGTCATGCTTTTCTACTTAGGTTTTGGACATCATCTTGAATGAAAACTAGATAATATTAGGTCAATAAAATGTACTCTTTTTTAACATTGCACGGAACTGTATTTTTTATCAAGCAGTTCTTGCTATTGACAATTTGGACAGGGTGTACACAATGTTTTGTCACCTCAGTAAAATACTAACTGATTTTCGTTTTTCTTTCAGACCCATTTATCACTCAGGTGGCCTGCCAGGTCTTGGTTTATCTTTTACAGTTCCTGTTGTGAACAGTTTCTTTTCCCATCTTATCAGGGTCCTTTTTGGAGGAGCTGCACGAATATTTTCAATGGCTTTGCCATTACATGATCGTTCATGGACCCAGGTACTAGCCAATAGAAAGAAAGAAAAAACGAAACTCAGTTAGTATTTTACTGGGGGGTGACAAGACATTGTGGACACCCTGTATGTGATATGGTCTAATGAAACCAAAGATAAGACATTCAAAAAAATACTAATATAAGACATTCAAAAAAATACTAATATAAGACAAAAGAACTGGCATTTATTTTATCAAAATAATAATAAGGGCAAAAAACTGGCACTTTAGTTAGGAACATTTGAAATAAATGGAACATTTTATTTCAAATAAAAAGAATAACATTTTATTTCAAAAGAAAGCTCCCTCAGACACGATGAGCAAGTGGTTTAAATCAGTGGTGCACAAACTTTTTTGATGTGAGGGCCAAACCAACCATCTGTTTTATATGTAGGGGCCAGATATATATATATTCTATTTTTTATAAATATGCATTTTTATAACCAGCGGTAATATTTCAGATTTTTCTTTGGGTAGATACCCTTTTCATGTGAAAAATGTGAATTGAAAAGACCCGTGGGGGCCACATTTGGCCCGCGGGCCAGGGTTTGTGCATCACTGGTTTAAGTTATAAGTATGACCCAGTAACTTTAATATTCATATAATTGAAAGTAATTGACTGTAATTATGTCAATTACCTTCGTTTCCTAATGTAATTAATTACAATTATATTTTAGGTAGTCAATTACAATTACTTGCCAATTACATGAAAAAATGTAATTAATTACAATCATTTACAAATTACAATTATCCCGTGTCTGATGTAGTGTAATCTCAGACTCTGTATATTTGCATCTGGTAAACATGTAATGTTTAACCTCATCCTCAGCATCTAAGGTCATATGACGGAGGGGACCTACAGCTCTACGTAAGATCTGAATCACGGGTCGCTACATGATCTGAAAGCAGAGTCGCCCATCCAATGTCGCATAACTTTGCTGATCGACAGGAAGCGGTGTTACGACAATGGGCACGACGAAGCCCTGTAAATATGTAATTTCGTGATATCCTGTTTTTTTACACGGATCCTGACTGATCGAAAGTTGATGACATCTTCATTAGTGACGTCATTAATAGGATGTTCGTTTTCGTTACTGTATGGTTCAGTCTGACACTTCGCACATTTTGTACCGTCTTATTAGATGGTACTTAAGAACAGTTTTTAGAATGTAATCTGATTTTACTGTATTCTAGCTAACACCAGACGATTTTATTTAATCTCATAAAAGACCTTTGGGCATTATAGGGTGAAGTACGAACTCTTATAGGTCATGTGCTTTACCGATCCTTTATTACAGTAATCCACGGTTAAATCCCGCACAGTTTCACTTATACAGAAGATAATGATGTTGTTTAACCTCCTTCGTAACGGCAAAGGTCATATGATGAAGGGAATCAACAGCTTTATATGGGATCCTAACCATTTGAATTAAATATATTTTTTCTACAAGTATTTTGTAATGATTATATATATAAATGTAAAAGTGGGCAGTCAAATGAAACACGAGACTTTACAGCAAAATGAGCACTTCACTTTAATGACTTCTTGTTAGTGAAGAGCAAAGGATAAAAACATACTCCAGCAAACAAAAGTACGTTTACTAAACGCTCATAAACGTTTGCAAATGTTCTAAAATCCTTTCAGTAAAAAACCAGTGTTTGGAACGATGTTCCGTTTTCAGCCTCTTTCTATGAGACAGTTGCTGTCATTGCGTTCTGGTTTTCTCGCAGAACTATAAACATCTAAATATTAAAAGTCTGGTTGGCTATACGCATGAAAACAGATAGATTATATCACTGGTCAACAAAGTTTATGTCACAGAGATATTTTTACTTGAACTATGTATAATTTTTTACGTTGATTACGAAAATGAAAACAGAATTTTTCTATCACCCGCAGTTTTAGAGTGACACACGAATTTACATTACTTAGGATTTGAGTGAGAATAGGAAGGGGGCAGGGTCTGCCCCTTCCTCTTCCTCTACTTATAAGTTGCTACACGTCACTGTTGACTTTCATTTGTCAATTACTCATTTGATTTCACTCAGTGAACATCGTGCATTTTATTCGTGATTTTCCTTAATCATTTTTTGTGTCAGTGCGTTCGTATTGTTTCATGACAGAATGCCACGCAAGTGTGTCAACCATCCAAACTGTTTCTGTTATGTGTGCAGGGAGTTAACACTTAAATTTCAAAGGTGAAATTTCAAACCTCTCGTCAAGAAAGCATACGAACTTTATTTTGGTTGCAAGGTAGGGGATCAGAACAAGACGTGGGCACCTCATGTATGCTGTATTACGTGTTTAAGACTTCTGACAGGCTGTCTAAATGGGTCTCGTCAAATGCCGTTTGCTGTTCCGATGATATGGAGAGAGCCGAAAGACCATTTAACGGATTGTTATTTCTGCTTAACAAATATACTAGGCATTACTGCGAAATCTAAACATATGGTACAATACCCAAATTTACCGTCAGCCATAAGGCCTGTTTTACATAATAAACATTTGCCAGTACCAAGGCCACCGGAAACGTGGAGTTTAGATGATGAAAATGAAATTGATGTACAATGGTAATGACAAAGCTCAACATGGTTTACTGACGGACGATGTTGATCCAATGTTTGAACCATCTTGTTCATCGACAGAACCTCACTTAATATCTCAAGCAGACCTGAGCGAGCTTGTCTGTGATCTGAAATTGTCAAAAGATCAATCCGAACTTTCGGCTTCCAGGTTGAAAGGTTGTAATCTTCAAGAAAAAGGCACTAAGATATCTTTTTATCGCAAGCATCAAAGAAACTTTCTACTCTCTCATGAAAACCCTTGGCCAACAACATGATCCAAACGAATGGCGCCTATTTATTGATTCCTCGAAGCTGAGTTTAAAAACTGTATTACTCCATAATGGAAATAAATACCCTTCAGTTCCATTAGCACATGCCGTACATATGAAGGAATCATACGACAATATGCACCTCTTGTGAAACATATCCAATATGATAAATACTCTTGGCATATCTGTGGAGACTTGAAAGTGATTGCACTTCTTCTTGGTTTACAACTGGGTTATACAAAATTCTGTTGTTTCCTCTGTGAATGGGACAGCAGAGCACGGGAAAGTCATTACTCAAAGAAACAATGGCCACTTCGACAAGCGTTGATTCCAGGGCATAAAAATCTCACCAGTTCACTTCTTCTTAATCACAAAAAGTTATTTGCCACCACTAGATATTAAACTTGATTTAATGGAAAATTTTGTTAAGGCTATGGATCAAAATGGCAGGGGGGGGGTCTCTACTTGAAACAGAAATTTCCGAGGATCAGCGAGGTCAAAATCAAAGAAGGGATATTTGTGGTCCCGCAAATTAGAAAAATCATGAGAGACAGCGCGTTTGATGAAACTCTAAGTGAAGTTGAAGGAGCAGCTTGGAGAGCATTTAAAGTAGTGAACACAAATTTCCTCGGAAACTTCAAGGCCGAAAATTAAGTCACTTGTTGAAGAACTTCTGAAGGCCTACAAAGACGTGGGGTGCAACATGTTGAAAATTCATTTCCTTGGCTCACATCTCGAATTCTTCCCAACAAACTTAGGCGATGTTAGTGATGAGCATGGGGAACACTTTCATCAATAAATATCCACGATGGAGAAGCGATACCAGGGCAAGTGGAGCCCCAGCATGTTGGATGACTACTGCTGGACATTGTCAAGGGATGGCCCAGAGGCGAAATACAAGCGTAAATCATCAGTAGCCACATTTTAGGTGAATTCAATATGCATTTTCTACTTTGATATTGCTATTACGCCTATAAGTTAGTCCAAATTTCATTTTCGATTCACTCAATATTGGTGGGTGCTAGAAATATTTTGAGGCATTTTTGAACTCGGTGGTAAAAACCTATAAGATCCACCCATTTTTGTTCATGTGACAAATAAAAAGTTCGATTTTGTCGACCAGTGAATTATTAACGGTTTACAAGATAAATAAATCTTATGGTTATTCACATAATTCTTGTTCTTCATAATTCATACTAAAATTCATACATGCAATGAATAGAATGGAGAGAGCCTATATTGCATGTAGCTTATCAGTCAAGCAATTTAATCACTTGCCTCATTCTCAGATGCTCATATAAAAGCTTCTATGCTTTAATACACACACACACACACACACACACACACACACACACACACACACACACATACATATATATATATATATATATATATATCCAAACTAAAGGCTAGCCAGGGAACATCCTTAACCCTGAAAGAAAATAGTTTTGTTGTGAGAGGACCAAGAATGTTTAATCAGCTGCCGAAAGAACTAAGGAACACGAGTAGTGTTACAGTGGACATCTTCAAAAGAAGATTAGACGTTTGGCTCAGAACACTCTCCGATGAGCCGGGCGTACCTGGCTATGTGAGGTGTAGAGTACAAGAAACCAACTTTCTACTTCTCCAGGCCAACTCGAGAGGAGGGACAACAAGCTTGACCTTCGTGAAATGAGGAATCATCGCTTGGAACAAGTTCTTAACCGATTTCTTAACACAACACACGAAAAAAGATTTAGGAAACTAAGAAACTGGTACATAAACACAAAAGCGTTTGATTATATTATCGTAACTTTCAATTTTTTATCATGGTAATATATACACATCGTAATAGCCTTTATGTGAAAAACTATTATGTGCTTACATTGAAATGACAAAGCTGCGCAATCATTTCAAAGTTATATTCGTCCTTATCTTTTGTACCATGCATAAAATAGTTATAAAACGTTTACTGTTCGTTTGGAAAAAATTAACAAATAAAAAAATTAGTTTAACTCCAACATAGGATGTAAAATATCAAAGAATTTGAGGAAAATAAAAATAAGTTAAAATGCAAAAGTTTTTGTGCATTTATTTACAAAATTATTTAGTACTTTGTGTGTCCACTAGGGTTATGACTTTTTAATTTTTTGTCATAAATATTGTTTCCTGTATCATCAATCGATGAACATTTGCTTGAAAACAATAAAAAAGGGCCTAATTCTTCAGAATTAAAAAAACATGTCACCCCGAAAGCAAATATAGTATATTAGTATATTCGAGACAACTGCATTGCACCATTCTAGATTGGTTACCTAGTATTTTCTTGAATATTCCGGAATATACCGAAAAGCACTAAATACTCTGGAAAATCACTGGAACAGAGACCCATCTGCAATAGCTATACCAAGGAGCAACCAATGTGCTGAACGTGCCATTAAGGTGATGCAAGAACTTTACGTAAATTGTAAAAATAAAGACAACCTTAATCACAGGTTTATTTTAAGCAATAAGTAAAACAATTAAAACAATAATAGAGTAAATGTATAATATTGTATTTGTATAATTAATATGTATTGTATAGGTATAATGTTGTATAATATAATATATGTTTATGTATAATAATTGTGAAATAAACATGCAAATTTCTATTTATTATTTTATTAATTTTTTATTTTTTATTTTGGGGTGAAGTTTTTTCAAAATATATCGAAAAAACTGTTATTTTCATTGTCAGGGGGCAAAAGTTCATCGATTTATGATACAGGAACATGAGGTTATAAAAATGTCATAACCCTAGTGTCCACATTAGGCTTGAAGAATTTAAAGTTTTTATCAGTAGTTGGCTGTTTATTGATTAGAGGCTGTTGGCAATTCTAAATTCTTGAATTTTCTCTTTGAATCTTCATGGGAGACGGATGACTGTACAAGCCATTAGTAAGCAATGAGTCGTCGGGGTAAAGAGCTGTCTACAGATCTTAAGAGATCTGTAGACCTGGAAAGAGTTATAGGAAGATAGGAGAAGAACTTCGAATTCCATTTACAACGGATGCTGCAGTTATAAAGAAATGGAAAGGCTTTAGAACAATTAAAACTCTACCAAGGTGTGAACGGCCTTGCAAGATTTCAGAACGTACAGCAAGACGGATTGAAAGAATGGCTACTGCGAATCCACGAGTGACTGCAGGTGATATTTTATAAACATTAAGACTGAGATCGATGTCTATTCCTCTAATGTAAGTCGTACATTGAGAAAGAATGGTCCGCATGTAAGAGTTGCATGAAGAAAACTTCTGCTTCGAAAAACACACAAAGAAACTCGTTTAAAGTACGCCAAGGATCATCAAATGGATTTGCATTTTGAAAGAAAGTTCTCTGGACAGACGAAACTAAAATTAAATTATTCAATTATTCAGAAGCAAAGAGCAAAGGTATGATTAGCGAAAATCAAATACAGCATTCGAGAAAAAAAAAATCCTTCTTGCGGTTAAACATGGTGGTGGTAATTTGCGTTTGTGGGGATGCTTTAGTGCCTCTGGCCCAGGAAAGCTTGTTATCATCAATGGAATCTTGAATTCGAAGAAACACCAAGAAATTTTAAAAGAAAATGTATTACATTCAGTTCGGGAGTTGCGAATGGGTCGCAGTTGGATACTGCAACAAGAAAATGATCCAAAACATAAAAGTAAAAGCATCATGAAATGGTTTTAACCAAAAAAAATGAAGCTTCTCGAGTAGCCCGGTCAAAGCCCAGAGCTCAATTTAATGGCGCCCTTATTGGAATCTGAATGAATGGCAGCAATTTTCTTTTTTTTCATGCAGGAAGGAGGGGAGAAGGCGAATGTCCACAAAAACACCCCTCCCATAGAAGAAGAGAACTGAAATCAAGGTCCAGGGTTTTCGAGATGACTGGACAGTCTGCGTTTGAAAGATTGGAGGTCATAGATAGGGGGAAAGATGGATTGAGGAAGATTGTTCCAGAGTTCACCGGTTGAGTAGATGAAAGATTGAAAATACCGATTAACCTTTGCGTTAGAGAGTTGGACAGAAAAGGAAGGAGAATGTGTCGAAAATCTGGTACTACGTGCTCTCCTTAAAGTTGGAAGCATGCAGTTAGAGAATTCAGAAGAGCAATATCTGTTATAATAGCGACAGTAAAGAGAGAGTAAAACAACATTGCGGCGAAGGGAGAGGGGTTGAAGACAGTCAGTAAGAGGTGAGGTATTGATGAGACAAAAAGCCTTTGATTCCACCTGGTCAAGTAGAGCTGTGTGGGTTGAGCCACCCCACACATGCGAAACGTACTCCAAACAGGAGGGGACAAGACCCCTGTAGAGAGAGAGCAACTGAGTGAGGCTGAAGAAACTGCGGAGCCTGTACAACATACGTAACCTCTTGGAAGCTGTTTTGGAGAGAGAGAGAGAGAGAGAGAGAGAGAGAGAGAGAGAGAGTATAATATAATATATAATATATTATGTGATCTTTCCAGGAAAGATCAGGAGAAAAGGAAACACGAAGAATGTTAAGAGAAGAAGAAGGATTGAGTTTTATATTGTTGAAGGTAAGGGGATAGTCGTGTTGAAGATTGTGACGAGTTAACAAATGGAGCTACTAAGTTTTTGAGGCATTGAAAGCCACAAGGTTTTTTTCATTTCTTTGTAAATAAGTGTACGAAAACGTTTGCATTTTAACTTTTTCTTTATTTCCTTAAATTCTTTGATGTTTTACGTTATATGTTGGAGTTAGACTAATTTTTTTATTTGTTAAATTTTCCAAACAAACGGTAAGCTTTTCATAACTATCCTAGGCATGATACAAAAGATAAGAACGAATATAACTGAAATATTTCTCTGTACAAATACTTATGAGTGTCACTGTACAGGGTGTCCCATAAGTCCGGCATCATAGGAGAAATTCATATTTTTCTATTTCTACAAACCATAATTCATATGCTTGGGATGCCAATTTCCCGTCCACCATTCTGTTCAGTGACGAGGCTGTTTTTTATGGAAATGGTGAGGTAAATCGACGGAACACCCGCTACTGGTCTCAAAACAACCCTCACTGGTATACCTCTTCAAAGGAACAAGGTGCATCTCGGGTGATGGCATGGTGTGGCATTTGGAAGGATCGCATCATAGGCCCCCCCCCCCTTTTTCGATGAACATGTCACTGGAGGCACCTACCTACGTATGCTCAAGGAAGAAGCATTTCCCAGTGTCTTGAACGAAGAAAGAAATTTCCCAACATGGTTCCAGCAAGACGGCGCTCCTGCACATTACAGCACCCAAGTAAGGGAATACCTGTACCAACAATTCCCTGGTCATTGGATAGGACGTCGAGGGCCTGTGGAATGGCCAGCTAGAAGCCTGGATCTCACGCCACTAGATTTTTATCTCTGGGGCCACTTGAAAGCCCGGTATACGCAGAGAAAATTAGGAGTGTTGAACATTTGCGGCAGCGCATCATTGGGGCATGTAACACCATTACTCCTGACATCATTCACCGTGTACTTGCTGACTGGGTATCACGTCTGAATTTGTGTATTGAAAACAATGGTGGACATATTGAGCACGTTCTGTAAATAAAAGCTTTTGTTTTGCCTTTTTTTGTTATTTTTCCTATGATGCCGGACTTATGGGACACCCTGTATAGTATACAGGAGTAAAAACGTACATATCAATTTTAGAAGTTCTTTAAAAGCCTAAAACGAAAAATATTTACATTTGAGCAAACGCGAAATTATTCTATGATATTTTTACATTTTGGAAAAAAATAGAGTAATAAAAGTTGTAAATTATTTTTAATGAGGAGTATATAGAAATTTTTTTAAGCTGGGGAAGGTGGGGTTACGTCATAGCCACGTCGAAACACCGCTTCCCGTTTGATCAGCGAAGTTAAACGACGCAGTTGGATCCTCTAAGTAGATGGTTGGGTCACCTTCTTTTGAGTTCAGATGATGTCATATAATCTTTTTCGTTACAAAGGATATTAAACCAAATACTGTTATTATTATTATTGTTATTATTAATATTATCTAAAATCGGGATTATACACAGAAAACAAAGACTTCCCGCAACCTTCTATACATAGATATATTATCTTCAATTGTCTCAAATCACTCAAAAAAAGTTTTGAACACCATATTTTCTATCTGAAGAAGTTATGTATTATTAAAAGAAGTTATTACATCATCTGACAAGACGCTTTGATACCCAAAAGAAGGAAAAACGTCCCCTAGAATACACCCCTCAAAAGAAGTCATAAGTTCTAAACTTAGAAGGTTTTATTTTCAGTGTAACCAGATTTACCAAGTATCGATATGAACGACATTTTATGAACAACAATATGCATGGTACACGACGGTATCGTCCAACCCCGGTAGTGCGTGGACAAATCTTTTTTGACCTCTATTAGCACTTCGCGGATGGCTCTTCTGAAGACTATAACTTTTTTCAGAAGAAACTACACCACACACACTTTACAACAAAATACAGAGGACGTCGTCGTGAATAATTTAATGTAAAAATCGAACAAACTCGTTCACTACGAAAAAGTTTAGAGCAAATTTTATGTGGCTAAAATGTTGTTCAGCTGAGTAAGTCGTTTGTCCGCGTGATGCTGGGCGGACCTTATTCGTTGAGAGTTCTAAGTTCCGCCCAACGGAGCTATTTTACAATTTGTGTTGTTTGTGATAAAATATAATAAATAATTTTGTGCATCTAGTCAGACCACGATTGTACAAAATTTTATACTTTTTCGTTAAATCGAGGAAAATCAAGTCAATCCGTAAATTTCCAAAAATACCACAGCCATAAAAATTTTTAGCTTTGCACCCAAAGCGGGTGAGACCATATTTGTAAACTGTACTCTAAATGCAAGTGGTTCGTGAGCTTAAAGTAAATGTTAAGTTCTCACTGACTTAAAAATTTCTGTTCAAAAGGTAGGATGAGCGCTAATTTTGTGCAAATTTGTGTTTAAAATAAAAAGGCATTGCTACAAAAATCATGGACTAGTTTGAAAAATGCGTCCTGCAAAAGGCAGATATGGTTTTTTTTTGTGCATAATAAACCTTTAAAAAAAAAGGACAAAAATAATACAAAAAACATTTGGAGTTCAAAATTCAAAGTAAAAAACAAATAATAATATTTAGCGACATCTCTTAGAAAAAAAAATATGTATATACATAAACAGAAACAGTATACATATTAAAATATACCTACTGAAACAAATGCGAAAGAGTAGGTATACAAAATTCTCTTAATATGTATATCTTCACGTCTCATGGCCCAGTGGGTAACGTGGCGGCAAGCAAAATTCGAATCTTCAGTTGCATTGTTCAAATCTCACCGAGGTAAGGTAAGTTTATTTCTAATTCATTTAATCTTAAACTTTAAGTTGCTATTAGTATGCTGTTCCTGATTAACATAAAATTGATATGCATGTAATTACATGCGATTAATGAAAATAAACTGAAATGGTATTTAATTGACATTTCCTACAATAGATGGCGCCAACCATTTCGATTAAATTATTTTCAAGGAATCAGTTCCCCGAAAAGTATTTCATCAAGCATCGAAGTATTATGAATACTGTCATCACCTGTGTGATGACAGGGCACTTGTTCGATGAAAAAAATTTCCCACACCTTGATGAAAATTCGTCTCAATATACACTCCCCTGCAATAGTCGCGCTCCACCCCTGTGTATAGCCCTTTCCGAGATGTAGAAGCAACGCAGTGGTGGGAGAGGGAGAAGCAGAAGGAAGGAGGAGTTGGGGATATGAGGAGGGGGAGCGTGGGGACAGGGGTAGCATCCGGTCAGAGCGAGAGGGGGATATTGTGTTTGTGTGTGTAAATACTCCCACACTTTATTTTTTATCCTTGAAACACTTCTCCATATACTGCTATTACCTATGCTTCCCATCAGTTTCCAATGCAACGTATAAAATAGATAATATTCTTAAATAGAGAAGTATTATGATTAATGATTGCTATACAAAGTATGTAATAGTAATATTGTTGCAATCGACTATAATTTATACAGAAAAGGAAAGGGACAGTTCTTGCAACAGTAAAAAAAAAATCATGATTATCTCAGTTATTATGGTATATTTAAATATAAGAAATGGGTTAAAGTAGGGTAAAAGAGAAACGACTTACAGCTTGGATATGGTAGTGACGTAACTTGGACGGCCCAACTCAGACAATACGAGGTATGCCCGCCGACACATATATGAAGTGGCAAGGAGTGGACACGTGACCTGCAACGTGTGGGGATGGGTGCACCTGTGGGGCATTGGAGAGCTGGCAGAAATTAACGGGAGGTTTACAGCCGACCAGTATTTAGAGATACTGGAGGAGATGATGCTGCCAACCGTAAGAACATACGCTTTGGCCCATCCTGAGCGGATTATATTTATGCAGGTAAGTAATACAACTAAATTATGTTCATTACACAGAATATGCTCTCAAGAAAATGACTTGATTAAGGTCAAACAGTGTATGTTTTAAGGTAATATAATTAAAGGAGGACATTAGTAAATGTAGTTTTAAATGTAATTTTAAATGTATCTTTATTTTTATTTATATATTTATTTACTTATTTATTTTTGCGTCCTCTTAAGGCAACTTCAAAAAGTATGGATGAAATGTGAACATCTCAAGTTTTGCTAATTTCTTTTTACAGGATAACTGCCCTGTTCGTACTGCCAGGATCATCAGACGGTGGTTTCAGGAACAACGAGATGTCGAGCTGCTGAACTGGCCCACCAAGGGGTGTGACTTAAACCCCATTGAAAATGTGTGGGCAAATATGGTTAACACTTGGGAGCCTGGGCAAGAGCGGACATCTCGGCACCCGCTGGAACACACCATGGCAGAGTGGGAACTTTTCCGCACGAACCCACAAGTCATCTACAATTACGTGGCATCTGTTTCAAATAGGCGACTAGAACTCATTAATAATAGTGAGGGATAGTCCAAGTATTGAGTATTTGTGTATAATAATGTTTTGGTTGTGATGTATTAAATATATATTTATTTACTTTAACAATTGTCAGTTCCTTATAATTTGAACATTATGTTTTGTATGTTCTTAAGACAATCCCTAAATTGGTAGGTAGGTAGTGGTGTCCCACAGGGTTCAGTGTTAGGCCCATTGTTATTCGTAATTTACATTAACGACATAGATGTAGGATTGATTAGTAACGTGTCAAAATTCGCGGACGATACTAAAATAGGCGGTAAGGTTGTTAACGAGGACGATAGAAATAGGATCCAAGACGATGTAGATAGGATTATGGAGTGGACGGATAAGTGGCAGATGCAATTTAACGTAGATAAATGTAAAGTTTTGCATATAGGTTCTCGCAACAATAATTACGTGTACACGATGGATGATAGGGATTTAGCGAGCGTTGACGAGGAAGTAGATTTAGGCGTACGCGTAACTAAAGATTTAAAGGTTAGGAACCAGTGCCTGGAGTCTTGCGCAAAAGCTAATAGGATGTTAGGCTTCATAGCGCGTAATTTCGAATTTAAATCGAAGGATATTATATTGCCCCTTTACAAGTCCCTAGTCAGGCCTCATTTGGAATATGCCGTTCAGTTTTGGTGCCCGTACTTGCGTGAGGATATTGATAGGTTAGAAAGGGTTCAGCGTCGTGCCACGAAACTTATTCCGGCATTGCGCAATAAGCCTTATGAAGATAGGATTAAAGTGTTAGACTTGTATTCACTCGAAACTAGGAGATTAAGGGGGGAGCTTATTGAAGTTTTCAAAATCGTTAATAACATCGATAACGTAAATTTTGACAAATTGTTCACTTTCGATAATAGTAATACTCGCAATAACGGATTCAAGTTGCGTGGCAGACGTTTCATTACTAATATCGCTAAAAACTTCTTTACGTTTAAAGTAATTGATAAATGGAATAATCTTCCCGCGTCAGTCGTTCATTCTACCAGCGTTAATGTGTTTAAGAACCGTCTTGACAGACATTTTAAAAATATTAACGTTGTTTAAAATTAAAAAAGAAAGTTAACAACAGGAGCTCTGGTGGTGGTGCTCGAGGATGAGTCTGTTGACGATGAATGCCAGCTTGTGACATGCCAGCGTGATGCCAGCAATAAAAAAAAAAAAAAAAAAAATTAGACTAACACGAATGTAGATGTAGCTCATAGCGTAAACTAACCCACTTTTTGCTTAACTTTACCTACTTTTTTTTTTTTTTTTCTTATCCTCCTTACTTTGCATGTCTCTAACTCTTTTCTTGCATGTTTGTAGTTTGCATGGTATGACAGTGAGTTAAGACTGTGTTTGCATGGTTTGTAAGCGTTCTTATTTTACTTCTTTTCATCTTTCACCCCTCTCCTATATTCTCCGACTATTTTTCTGACTTGTCGGCAGTGGCCGGCGGATGATGATGGTGAGACTTTTTCCCTCTTTTTCTGAATGAATGTTAACCCACGAATGATAGGTGTTGCTCCTTACTTAACCCCTTATTCTCCTCTCTTCTCTTAACCCCCTACTCTCTCCTTTCTCTCGGGCTAGCCTTAGAGTGGATCTTAGGGTCTTTGTTAGCCTTAGCTTCTGTAGATCTGTAGATCATTATCTCTCCATGGATAGACCTTTTTCTGGATAATCATTTCTCCCATGTCCAGGGATATTCTCCATATCCAGTATAGGGGTGTAGTTATTTAATTTTTATAGTTTTTAACCAATAAGGCGTTCCATTTGTCCAGACCTACAACTGAATGTGAATTCATTTGTCCTATAGCTCGCGCTATATCTTCTAGGGTAAAATTAAAATCAGTTATATACTCCTTGTAATTTCTCTTCAAAGAGGGCGTCTCTGTCATGTACCACTTTGTTGCTTTTTGGGGTACTGAAAACTGGTTTAAACTGAGTTCTCAATATTTCAGATATTTCTTTTAAATCGTCGGTTAGTTCATTATTTCTTTTCTTTAAGTGCCCGATAGTGGCGCGCGTTCTTGCTTTCCTTTTTCGCATAGCTATAGATGTATTTTCGGTTTTCCTTTATTACTTCTACCGACTTTTCGTCTTCCCTCTCTGTATAGCCTTTAATTAGGGCTCGTATTTCCCTATTGATACTCTCCAGTTTTTCTTGTATTATTTTCTGGTATTGTTGACTGTGCAATTAATTAACTTCGCAGCTACTCTCTTTCTTTTGCGGAATATTGTTCGCTTTGTTCGCTTTTGCTTCTCGAAATAATTCCTCTTTCTTTCTGGCTGTGATTTTAGAACATATTTTTCTAAAATTTCCAGCGTCTTTTCTTTGAAGGTTGTTAGTATTTCTTCGGGTGTTTTTCCCTCAAACTGCTTTCCACTCTATTTGGGCCATTTAGCTATTTAGCTATTTCATTTTTACAATTTTTAATTAATAGTGCGTTTCATTTGTCCGGACCTGCAGCTGAATGTGATTTCATTTGTCCTATAGCTGTCGCTACATCTTCTGGGGTAAAATCAAAGTCATACATTCTCCTTGAAATTTCTCTTTGAAGAATGCATCTATGTCAGGTATCGCTTTGTCACTTTTTGGGGTACTGAAGACCGATTCATACTGGGCTCTCAATGTTTCAGATATTTCTTTTAGATCGTCTGTTAGTTCATTATTTCCTTTCCTTAAGGGCCCGATAGTAGCGCGCGTTTTTGTTTTCCTTTTCGCATAGCTGTAGAAGTATTTTGGATTTTCCTTTATTGCTTCTACCGCCTTTTCCTCTTCCCTCTTTGTATGTCCCTTTATCAGAGTTTGTATTTCCCAATCGATTCTCTCGTTTTTCTTGTATTACTTTCCTGGCATTGTTGTCTCCGCAATTAGCTAACTTCGTCGTTACTCTCTTTCTTTTGCGGAATATTCTTCTCTTTTGCCTCTCTAGCCAGTTCCTCTTTCCTTTTGGCTGTGCTTTCGGAGCATATTTTCCTAAAATTATCAGGTCTTTTCTTCCAAGGTTGTTAGCATTTCCTCAGTTGTTTTATTCTCGAAAACTGTTCTCCACTCTATTTGGGCCATGTGTGATCTGATTTCTTCCCAATTTATGGTCTTGGAGTTTAAGTTAAAAATCTCAAATTTGCTTCTTTCTTCAGTGTGGCTATCGCCATATCAGTTAATATCTCGATCATGATGTGGTCTGAGATAATATTCGTAGTTGGGATTATTTTTATATTATCAATTAAGTTGGTGTTATTTGTCAATACCAGATCTTGGCAGTTATTTTTCCTGGCGTTATCTGTTATCCCTTGTATTAACAGATTCGTTTGTTAGAGCTATCAACAAGAAAAACCTCTCACATGATTAAGCTATATAAAGAAAATAATGTGTGCTTGAGGTCCTTCTCACCCCCACTCAGTGTCATTCCCATTCCACTCTTCGGCTAAGAGTGAGAATTCCAAAGAATGAGAATCTCGAAAAGGGAGGCAATTTTCAAATTGATTCACTCCCATTCCCATTGTAGGATTTTCCATTTTAAATAAGAGTTTCCAAAGAAAATACTACTCGTATTTGGGTCACAGCCATCTTTTACCATTTTCCATATTAGAAATTCCCACTCGCAAACCGCGAATGAGAATAGGGATGAGTAGGTAGTAATCACATGAGGTCTGAAGATTAGTATAGAGCCCTGTATTATCTTCATTATATCATATTATAATTATTATATGCGGTTGTTTAATCTCCTTCGCAACATCTAAGGTCATATGACGGAGGGGACCTACAGCTTTACGTCGGGTTCGAACTATCTACCGGTCGCTACATAATCTGGACGCACAGGATGGCCTCTCATCCAACTACTACCCAGACCCACTGTCGCTTAACTTCGCTGATCTACGGGAAGCGGTGTTACGACACTGGCCACGACGTAACCCTCATCTTCATTATAAACGTGAGATATTTCGATAAATAAACATTAGGATGAAGAGAAAACAAATAAATTTGGATACTAAATCACTGAAACAGTTATTCATACAATTTACAGGGAAGAAACTTGAGCATGTAACATTTTTTTAATGCAAGAAGGAGGGGCCAAGGGCGAACGCCCGCAAAAACGCCCACACTCCCATAGAAGGAGAAGAAGAGAACCGAAATCAAGGTTCAAAGTTTTCGAGATGCCTGGACACTGCATTCAAAAGATTGGAGGTCATAGATACCGGGAAAGGTGGATTGAGGAAGGTTGCTCCAGAGTTGACCGGTTTAGTAAATGAAAGACAGAGTACCGCTTAATCTTTGCGTTAAGAGCGCTGGACAGAAAAGACAGAAAAGGGATGAAAATGTGTCGAAAGTCTGGTATACATACTCTCCTTAAAGGAGGAGCCATGCCAGAAAGAGCGAGAAGAATTATAATTAGATAGGTTTTCACATTTTGTCTGATGAAGGATTTTTGGCGAGTCAAATAACAGATTTTGCACGATTTCCGGCAAAAATATAAGCCGAGTGAGAGTCGGCAATTGGATGACGGCAGTATCTTCTGAGAGCCTTCTCTCTCTTGGTTTAACAAGCAAAGTTAAACCAAGTCTTTTTTTAATTAGTAGTTGGAATAGAACATGGGGTGTACGTTTCCATGCCCGAGAGAATCACCTCTGTGATGCGCTCAGCGCACTCAGAGGGTCCCCAAACGGAAGCCCAATCAGCGGCGCCTAAATGACAAAGGCGTCTCCTCTTGGGAGGATCCAAAGGCCGAACTGGAACGAGAGAACAGGAAACAGATATAAGATTGTGGTCGGAGGAGCCCAACGGAGAAAAAAGTTTGACAGAATAAGAAGGGTGAATGATGAGAAATAATCGAGAATGTTGGGCCTATCTCCAAGGCGATCGAAGATACGATTAGGGTGCTGTACAATCTGCAATAGGTTATTCAGGATAAAGAAGTTGTAAGCTAGTTCACTAGGAATGTCAGTTAAATGGGAGGAAAGCCTACTTAACTACTTAACAATTATTACTATTGATACTCGTCAATATATAATTATAAAAATTAATTAAACAATCAATTAAAGTGATCAACTATATACTGTACTTGTTTACCTAAATAAGGGAACAGTACAGTCAAGTGAAAAAGTCTTGTTAGGGAACTTCATGATTTTTACCAATGAAAACTGGTAAGTAACAGAGAGTTTCATGGAAGAATGTTTTGAACAAATTGTACCATCGATTACTAAAGTTGAGATACGCTGGACCGTGTGTGTGTGTGTGTGTGTGTGTGTGTGTGTGTGTGTGTGTTCGAATTTGGTAACTGATAGTAGTACACTTTCTTGAATTCTTGAATAATCATAACACTGCACGACAAAATTACAAACTTTATCTGTCCTTTAAACGAAACGAAGTGATTTTTATAAATTTGGATGGGTTGAGTTCATATCTGATACCAGAATACCTATATCACCTACCGTTTTGAAGGGACGTGTGATAAAAGTCTTATATACAGATTAGAATATATTGAATACCTCAACATAATTATTACAAGATCAGAACAACAATTAAAATCTTTTTGCTGATGTTTTTCGTTTGTACATACTCTCGGGCGTTTCTCTAATGAGAAACCAGCAATATTCAGCCAACATACTGGAATTCCACCTTCCCTGGAACCGCGTTTGATATAATTTGGATAATTTTTGTGAAACATTAACGTAGTTTTCTGGAAAAATGGTGGGTGTCAGAGAAAAAATAATAACGTACTGTATTCGTAATCAGCACATCAAAATACAGTACATATAAATCAGCAGAATTTGTGCAAAAGACAGAAATTGTGTTGTGTAGTGTAATCAACGATGAGAGCTAGAAACTGGTACAGCGCTCATGCAGGCTAGACGAAAGCGGCCCATTGCGCTATCCCCTGGATCAGGGGTGGGGAACCTGCGGCCTTTTGGGGTACTAGTTGCGGCCTTCTGCCTATTTGACATTCAGAATTCATACCGTACGATAATGGACAGCAACTGATACCCCTTTAGGGCTTTAGGCTATTTCATTAGATCATGGTTTCAGCTTCACTACTTCTTACACATACAAGCCTTCTTTATGGCTTGAACAATAGGAAATATGACAACGCTGCCAGTTGAAACTGGCAGCGTTGCCTTACGGCTTACGCCCTTACCTATCAACGATCAACTCGACTGGATGACAGTTACTGACGATTCTCCGATAGTCACACGCACGCTTGTTTCCTTTAAAACTGTAAATCTTTGATCAATTCGTGTACCATTTCTATTTAAAAATCTTCTGGTACCCTAATCATGTCAAAAACTGTGAAAAGAAAATTAAAGGAAGAGAACAGAGTATTCCATGCAGAATGGGAATTGCAGTATTTCATAGTTGCTGAGAAAGATAAAATGATGTGTTTGCTCTGCAACGCCATAATTGCAATAGTGAAGCAACACAATGCATATCAGCATTATGCAACTCATAAGAACCACAAGTATGCTATATTGGAAGGAGAACCCCGAAAGTCTGCACTTACGAAGATGAAACTTCAAAAGCAGCAACAACAGCAAGTATTTAAAACGATGTCAGGCCTAGGGACTGAAATCACTGAAGCAACTTATAAAGTAGCATATATATACTTGGAAAAAGAGGTAAGCCATATAGCGATGTGGAAATCATAAAAGAATGCATTGTTGAAGTTGTAGCCTCTTTAGATTCAGACAAGGTTAACAAATACAAACAACTACTTCTTTCAAGAAGGACCATAACTGATCGGCAACATGAATTAGCCCTCAATATAACTGAACAGCTTCATACAATATGCCAAAGCGAAAATACTTATTATTCGATTGCCTTGGATGAGTCCACTGATATTACTGACTCAGCGCAAGTGTCATTTTTTATTCGTGTTATAACTGCAGATTTTCAATACTACGAGGAGTTACTGGCTTTGGGTACCCTTACGGGGAAGACACGTGGAATTGACGTCTTGTCTCTCTTCAAAGAAAAATGCCGTGAAGCGAAACTGAATTTATGTAATTTATTAAGTGTATGCACAGATAGTGCACCTTCCATGAAAGGAAAATGTGCAGGATTTGTTGCGCTACTACAAAAAGAACTGCCAAATCCAGATAGCGTGATTTCCTTTCACTGTATTTTGCATCAACAGAATCTCTGTGCCAAATCTACTGTTTTAAGTGACACATTAAGTAAAGTTATACGTATTGTGAACTACGTTAGAGCAAATGCATCACGACATCGCCAGTTTCGCAATATGTTTATGCTTGATGATGAAACATTCAGTGTGGATCTTCCGTATCATTCTAAAGTGCGCTGGTTGTCACAAGGGCAAGTCTTTGAAAAACTTTTGTCTTTGCGAAAACAAATCACGAGATTTTTTGAGGAACTCAATGAACCATGTGAATTGTCAAAAAAGGATATCTGCAGAAATGCTGCATTTTTGTGTGACATAATGTCAAGGCAAAATGACCTGAATATTTCTTTGCAAGGTAAAACTAAATCCATATATGAAATGTAGCAAAAAATCCAGGCTTTTCGAAGGAAGCTGCGCTTTTACAAAACTATCCTTACCCGATCGGAACTTTCAGCTGAACACTTCCCTGAACTGGGAAAGGTAATTGATGAAGAAGATACAAGCAAATCATTAAGGGAATGCGATGTGAAAGAATACACAGCTGTCCTAGACTCCCTGATTGAAGAATACGATGAAAGATTTGAAGATTTTGAGAAACATGACTTCACACTGAAACTAGCTTTCCAACCACACCTGGTTGATGTCTCCAAAGCACCTGAAGATTTACAGATGGAGTTGATTGAGCTATTAGAAGATAATATCCTTAAGTCTCTATTTGATCCTAAGAAGGATCCTGTTGAAATATGGAAAAATGCCGTTGAATACCCACGTCTGCGCCAAATGCTCGTCGAATCGAATGTTGTCTTGTTTCGGCACAACCTACTGTTGTGAATCAACGTTTTTGTATGTGACTGAAATCAAAACGCGCTTGAGATCTCAGATGACGAATATTCACCTGTAGGACCAACTAAAACTACGGTTAACGATGTTGGAACCAAATGTACGACTCCTGTCCCGCAATAAGCAGTCACAAAAAAGTTATAAATGGTTTATCACTTTTTCACTTAATATTAACATCATTTCACTTAATATCATTTTTCACTTAATATTAGTTCTATTGTCAATTATTCCCCCCCAAAAATAAATGCACTTGCTGAATTTTTTATTTATTATAAAAACCCTCACGTATTATCAAGTTTGATTTAAAATTAGTAAATATGTAGATTGTAGACTAAAATATGACATTTTGTTATACTGTATATGTTAAATTCTCAGCATGCGGCCTAATAGGGTCTTGGTTAAATGAAATGCGGCCTTCCAATGAAAAAAGGTTCCCCACCCCTGCCCTGGATTATTATTAATCAGCACCATCGGGAGTCCAACTCCCGACCTCAGTGTCTTCGATTCGCTTATGGGAAACGGTGGTCTCATCGAGCACGGGTGCTGGCCTTCAACTCTCTAATGAAGATTGTACAATAGACAAAAATTAGCAGTGCTCTATGTAAATAAAAAGCGAATCATGAGTATAATTAATTGTTCTCTTGACAATTCATCCTTCTTAGGATGACATTACTTTAGACTTCATCCTGAACCATAATTTCTTCAATCAGTGACTTCTTAAAGTAATTCCTTCCTAATTTTTTTATTTTTGTTAATATTATTAAAAAACGTTAAATTTTTTTTTACAAAACAGATTTTCATTATAATGTTTGGAAACACCATCTTATAGTGGTAAAAAGTGTGAGACAACTATATAGAGGGTTGACAAATGTAAACAGACACCTTTTTTTTTTTCTTTTTTTACAATTTTTTATTTGATAATAAAAGTCAATAACTAATAACAAATTTGTAATCAATATATTTAGAATCGTGCTGCTTTCTCCTTTCTATTATGTAAAATTGACACGTTCCGGCATTCTATTGATGAGCTTTGCCACTTGTTCTTGAGGACAATCATTGTTGTGTCCGTTTACTTTTGTCAACCCGCTATATATATACCCGGTGAACCAAAAGTAGGTGGACAGTAGGTTGAATACGGTTTGTGTTATATTATATTATAACTATGGTGTTCATTATAACTATGGTGTTTGTGTTTTATTATATTAAATATTATAACTAAATTTATTTAAATTTTATTTTGTATTATAGTATACAAAAAAATTAAATATGTATTCTCAAAATAAACGTTATCATTTACTGTCCACCTACATTTGGTTCACCCTATATATATATATACACACAGTGGTGTAGTGCTAAATAAAGAAGTGAGGGAACGCATTTTGAAAGTGTTACTCAGATGCGGGGGGGACAATGGCGAGCGCGGCGAGCCCATACAGCTGGGGGTCCGGGGGCACTGTAAGCCCTTCGGGAAATCTTTTGAAATCTGACCAATTTCAGGGATATTTTGAGGTCATATGCACTGGATATTAGGATATATTCCAAGGTTGAAGATGCAGTATTTCCAGTGTCATTAGATATACGACATCCAGTACGATCAATAAAAATTGCTAACAACTGGAATGATTAACTAAAAAAAAGTTAACAACTGGTACGCCGTGGTGACTGTTTCACCAGATCTTTATAGGCTAGCATTGCCTCAGTCGAAGCTAAAAGAAATGAAGCAGTTAATGATTCTTTCTCATATTTCTTCTAGGGGTGGGAATTAAAATTTCATGACGTTAGAGATTTGTAAGTTCGGATTTATTTGAAATAGTGGGGGAACGCCGTTCCGTCTACCAAAAAAGTAAGGGAACGCCGTTCCCACGCGTTCCCACAGCACTACACCACTGTATGTAAGTTATATATATATATAAAAAATGTTTTAGTAATATTATTTTCATAACCTTCTATTATAACAATTTAAATTAGGTTCACACAGTTTTAGGATCATGACATTATCTAATTTTCGCTCGTCCTATCTCGCTCTCTTGGCCACTTATATCCGTGGTCCAATTTTTACTTCAGCAAGAAGAGGCTCGTAAATCATGCACACGTTCTTTGCTTTCAATTAGTGAATAAATCCATCACCCAGATTTGAATTGCTTTATTATAGTGGCTATTACTCGTTATGGCAGAGTTCTATAGATCTTATCCTGACCTCGTAACAAATTAGATTAAACTGTTACAGTTTATAGTGACATCATATAAAGTATTATTCAGTTTAAATCTTATGATCCGTACATGGATTCTTTGAGACTAAACATACATGACATTATTTTTAATCCAAAATCCGCGATTATTCAGGATCTGAATAAATTACATTTTTATGATTATTTCTATTTGTTAAAAAAAAAAAAAAAATTATTCCAAAGAATAATTCAAAGAAACGAAATCGAAAATAAAACGAAACCTTAATTTTGAACTTTCATTCACATTCCTTAACATAATAAGTAAAAAAATGTAATTAATACCAACGTTATGCAGAGAGAATTTAATAAGTATTTGTAATATTATGAATTCGTTTGAAGAAAATACAAAGTTAGCATGTTCTGTATACTAAAATTATGCGTTTCATCGGAATATTTATATACATTTTAACAGTCGCGGAAATAAATTCTCCGAAATATTTGTTAAAGAAAATCTAAAACCTAATAATTATTAATTTCTGTTATCTTTTTTTGAATTTCTATGAATTTATTTTGAATATTTTTTCCACAGCCTTCGTCGACGGGGTATTTCATCGATACTAAGAACTAAGAGCACATAACCGAATCGAACTTAACCTTACCTAACCTAACTAAGCCTAACCTAAGTTTACGTATACTAACCTAACCTAAGTTAATCTAATCCCAGAAACTTGTCGATAAAATATCATGTGAAGCAAATGCTGTGAGCCCGGCAATCTCTCCTTCCACTGAATTTCGACGAGGCAAAGAAAAGATTAAATAACTCGGCATGAAATAAACTTAAAGAATTTGCATAGATTTTAACTGAAATGAGACCAAAAAGTACGAATAAACAGCGTCCGCACTCAGTGGGTAACACCATTTCCTTGTAAGCAAAATGAAAATACTGAGGTCGGGAGTTGGACTCCCGATGGTGCTGGTAATTAATAATCAGGGAGTCAGACCAGTGGGTCGTCTTAGTTGACCTGAGCGCTGTGCCAATTTCTGGCTGTTTTGACTGATTAATTATTATTATTAGCACAATGGACGGCATTCGTTCGGCCTGCAGCGCTGTGCCAGTTTCGGCCCTCCTTAATGATTAATAAAACAAAGATAAAATACTGTACGAATAAGAGTGATGAAGTTCCCATAATATATTTATGCTAAATTACTATAACTATAAATAAGTTTAGTATATATAAAATAGACAAATTTACTTCTGCATCTCTTTGAGATCAAGACTATATACTAAAGGTCATTTTATGTACACATGAAAGCTGTGGTTCTCTCGTGTAATGTTCTTGTTTTAAATTATAGTATAATAATCAGTCAGGAAGGCCAGAAACTGGCACAGCGCTTAGGCAGACCAGATTAATTCTACCAATTGCGCTAACTCGTGTATAATTATTAACAGCACCCATCAGAAATCGAACCTCCGACCTCAGTATCTTCACTTCTCTTGAAGGGCAATGGCGTTACCCAGTGAGTTAAGGGCGTTAGTTATCTCCCCCAAACAAATTATAAACACATAAACCTCGTTGAAAGGATGGCAAAACCTGTACCCAAGTAATAAATGATGTCTCTGTAGGTCTTTAGTAAGACCCGTTTAATTTTTTTTATGAAGCATACCTCCCACCCACCCCCCCCCCGCCACGTACCCACGTACTCGTATATTTCCTTCATTTATTCTAGCATTTATTTGTCCTTCGCACCATCTAAGGTCATATAACGGAGGGAACCTACAGCTTTACCTGGGATCCGAACTATCTACGGGTCGCTACATAATCTGGACGCAAAAGACGGTTCCCTATCCAACTACCACCAAACTCATTCGAGGGGAAGTGGTGTTATGACAATGACCACGTGAAATCAATGAAGATGGAAAACGAGCTTTCCGAAACGTTTGGTCCGCAATAAAAATCTTCAAAGCATTTGTTCTTTTGTTTTTCATGAAACTGAGGTGTCCTCCTTATCACAGATAGTATACAGACATCTATGGAGACGCAAAATTTTGGCGGACATGTTACGTGCGGGCATGAATGTCATATAATACTCATGCGTAGAAATTATGTTAAAAATTTTCCGCTTTCCATTGATGACAATATACAACTGAAGCCACTGAACGAAGGCATCTCTAAAGAATCATTTTGTAATCATTTGAGCGACTGGACGTTAGTGACGGATTACGTACCGAACCATGAATTATTATTATTAACCATAATGCTGTTTGACGACGAAGGATTTATAATAAAAATAATGTAAATTTAACTATAGAAGAGGAAGAGTCAGGTCTGTATATAAAAACGGGAAGTTTGAAATTATATAGTCAATCTGACTCTTTGGTCCAGTTTGTGTAAAGCAAGATTGAGGTTGTATGAATGTATTTCTTCCTATACTTGTACATACGAGAATGTAATATATAGAAGCATGTGCGTTTATGTACATCTAGAAAGGAAATACTCAATACTCAAGAGGTGGTGGGTTCGAACCCTGATTAGGGGGGGGAATGTTTTCATACAGTATATAACCTTGGTTAACCTTGGTTTTGCTTCCGCCCGAATTGCTCATTCTGACGAATGTCAAACTTGTCGATCAGCAGCCCAGCGTCCTAACCACTAGGCTACCTAGGGTACCCATTAGGGTGGATCACTTTTCACTTTTTTTAAAAAATTATAGCTGGTCAAAGTTTTTCCCATGATTTGGTTCAGTGGAAGTACACTGACACCATTTTTACCAAAATCGATCAATATTTAGGGGTCGCGCATCGACCTTGAAAATTTCAATTTTGGAAATTTGGCCAAATTGACAATTTTTTACTGAATAAAGATAAATCATCAACTGACCATATTTTCTGAATCCTCTCAGTGAAAGAAATCCTCTCAGATACTTACCAAGTTGATCGGACAAGTGGTTTAGAAGTTACACTCACCTAGAAATAACATTAAAATTTAAAATACCGTATTTGTCCCCCGTTATGGACGTAATCATAGCATCAGTAGCTGGCGCATCCTAAAATCCCAATTACACACACGCTATGTCTATGACCAATATTTTTACTAATCACAGTTTGCTTTTTACAGATCAACTGTGTCAATTGATTCTTGTTTGATAAGTCTAGACTTTATACAATGGATAAACTGTTAACAACCAGGAGTGGGAAGACTCTGAAAGTTACTTATTCTGGAAAAGAGAAAGCAGCAACAACAGCACCACCTTCTCTAAGGTCAGCCACGGACGTCTTCTTAATTGGTCAGCCATCTTCCTCGATCGGTGGTGCCAAATTGCCAACCACCCATCAAGTTCTCCAGTACTTCTTCTATGCCAAGCAGGAAACTACTGACAGGAAGGCCGCCGTAAAAGACACGGTGGCCAATGTTCTGGCATTTTGGAACATGGCACGTATAAAAACGATCACGAGGCATAACTGCGAAAGAAAACTGGAGTTACTGTGGGAAGAGTGGCGCTCGCTGCAGAAGAGCAAGATGAGAGACAGTGACGCGGGAAAAGGCAGGGAGAAGTTTTCAGAAAATCTGAACAAGCTCTGGGACATCGGAGCTCCCGATGCTATTGAAGAGATACAGAAAAGTCGACTGCTCTCAGACAACAACAAACAAGAAGATATTAAATTTTATGAGGATCAACGGGGCCTGCGCCAGGCAACAATGAGTGGGAATTATAAAGTGTTCGTTGTCAAGAGAAAACGGCAACTCTCAAGACAACAATCTCGTGATGAGCCAGGCACCTCAAAAACGAAATTAGGAACCGAAGCTGAGAGCGACGATGAATCTATAGAAAGCAGATCATCGAGCAACTCCGAATCACAGCTAGAACCACCATACCGACAGCCGAGAGAATCAACTGTATCAATCAGCCTTCCTCACCGCATCCTCAATGCACCGGCTGTTATTGAAGTGGCTGATCGCTTCCGGATGTCCAATAATCAGGTGTGTGTATATCAGTAATGATCTTTCCTTGACAAAGATATAATAGACGTAACGACGGAAAATTTAGTGATTATTTTGTCACATAAAAACCATACGCATCCTTGTCAATTTCCTTTCAATTTCGCACATAGGTGGCAAGTGTCGTGGCGGCAGTCCTACGTTCGGCAGATCCGCCCGCAGACCTGGACAAATTCAGTATCTCGAAGGACACGTCTCGCCGTGGAAGAGTGGCACATCGTTGTGAAGTGTCGACAGCTGTGCAGAAATCCTTCGTATCTCCGAGGCATGCTGTCGTCCACTGGGACGGTAAAGTAATCAAGGTCAGTTTTGCCCTCACCGTGGACGACAGTGAATTAACATGTTCCAGTTACGACAGTGGATTGACATATTCCAGTGGACGATAATGGATTGGCATGTATGACATTCGTGCTCTCAAAGACTGGGGATGCGAGAACAACGTGATTGGACTGTGCTTCGACACAACTTCCTCCAATACGGGGAGGGTGCAGGGTGCGGTGGTCCGGCTGGAGAACATGCTTGGTAAACTGCTCTTCCAGCTGGGCTGTCGCCATCACGTTATGGAGCTCATCGTGGGGGCAGTGGTCATCACCGCGTTTGGAAGAACCACAGCACCAACTGAACCTTTGTTCCAGTATCTGAGGAGAAGGTGAATTTCAAGTCTAAGGCGCATTTGTTTTCTTCAATGATTTTTTGCCTTCAGAGCAATTGAGATATCAGCGTCCTTCTACTAATGATGTTAATAGCAGTCGAAAAGGGAAACTTCAGTCGTTTTCATGCAATATTTTCATAACTCCCCTTTCAGGTGGGACAAGCTCGACCTCTCGACTTATCGCGAGCTGGAGATCGAGCATTTGGCGGAGGTGACGTGGATGATGGAGCTCCGAGATGAGGCAGTCAAGTTCCTCGGCACCGCTTCTGGTCTTGTCAGAGAAGACTACCGAGAAGTGGCGGAGATTACACTCCTGGTACTCGGGGCCCAGCCACGTCGTGGCACACACTTCATGCGCCCAGGAGCCTACCATCATGCGAGGTGGATGGCAAAGGTTGGTATTTTGAATTAGAAGTTAAATATTGTATTGCCTTCTGCAAACAGCCATTTAAAGTCCCTACCAGAAAAAAATAAGATAAATAATTTACCATTAAACAAACTTATATGGAGTGGTATCGGTATTTATACATCACAGTGTGTATTCGTTTCAGATCATCTACTACACGAAGCTCCTGATGTTCAGCGGTCAGCTGGAGTTCGACGACGAGCTGGTACAGAAACTTCAGAGAGTGGTACTATTTACTGCACTCCTCTACGCACCTGCCTGGCTGGCGGCTCCTGTCGCAGCTGATGCCCCGCTGAATGACCTTGTGTTGTACCAGCGTCTTCTGCAGTACAGGGCTGTGGATCGCGAGATTGCAGAGGCTTCACTGGCAGTGATCAGGCGGCACTTGTGGTATCTGAGGCCTCAGACCGTCGTTTTCGGCCTCTGCAGTGACAAAGTGGAAGACACTGTGAAGCACGAGATGGCAAAGAAGCTGTGCCGCCTCGCTGTGCCCGAGGACTTCACGTATGACAACGTCTCGGTTGATGACACGACGCGCCTTCCGGACCTGATCGATGAGTCATCGTGGTTCGTGTTCACAGGCCTGCAGGTGTGCGCGTCTACGTGGCTCACTCTGCCGGTGAATAAGTGGGATCAAGATAAGAACTACTGTGATCTGAAGAATGTCATCTCGCATCTGAAAGTTACCAACGACGTGGCAGAGAGAGGGATAAAACTGATAGAAGATTACGCGAACACTGTCACAAAAGACGAGTCACAGCTGTAGGGTCTTCTTCAGCTCGTGGAAAAGAGCCGGAAAGAACTCGGTGACTTCAAGAAGTCGTCACTTGCCAAGATGACGTAGCGCAGAGGGAAAGGGAGTTAGCAGAGAGAGTACATGGCGCACGCCTTAAGATGACGTATGTTCTGACCACGATTCATACAGTTTTTGAACCTAGTTAGGGGCACCGGAGTAAGTGCCTTTAGTGATATCGGTAAACCGTTTTAATGCAAAATACATTTGATCTTTCCTTATTCGTTTTATCTTATCCTAAAAAGCAGACAATGGCAGACAGCATATGGAGGTACGGGGACAAATACGGTATTTTAAATTTTAATGCTATCTCAAGGTGAGTATAACTTCTAAACCACTTGTCCTATCAACTTGGTAAGTATCTGAGAGGATTTCTTTCACTGAGAAGATTCAGAAAATATGGTCATTTGATGATTTATCTTTATTCAGTAAAAAATTGTCAATTTGGCCAAATTTCCAAAATTGAAATTTTCAAGGTCGATGCGCGACCCCTAAATATTGATCGATTTTGGTAAAAATGGTGTCAGTGTACTTCCACTGAACAAAATCATGGGAAAAACTTTGACCAGCTACAATTTTTTAAAAAAAGTGAAAAGTGATCCACCCTAGTACCCATTTATGAACTAACCAGTTTTTATTGTGTGAAAAGATGAACAGTTGGGTTTTGCTGCGTGCCGCCTGTCGTCACCGGGTCTTGATCCTGGGCCCGATGGATTTATAGCCAGCGATGCTAACCACTACACCACCGAGGCGCAATGATATATACACTATACAGTATATATCTACGATTCTGCGTCCATATATGCAATATGCATGTTACTACAAATAGCGATGATATCCTGTGGTGATATCCTTCTTTAGCTAAAGGATAACTATAAAGGAAAATCTTATCCTTCCATCACATATTAGTGCACGTCAACTAAGATAATGATAGTTTCCTAGCTGCTAAAGAATGAGTGGCAGAGGAAAGTGCTCGCTTCCTCCTTTGAAACCATTGTTGTGAAAAACTCGACAAACCTCCGTCTCGAGGACACACAAAGAAACTACGGAGGATTAGCAATCCAACTTTTATTTATATATATATATATATATATATATATACACCATACAGTCATGTGAAATTAATCCCTGCAAGGAGGGTTCAAATGAGGAGGTGATTGCCTCTACATATCATTGGCTTAGCAGTGGGGAGTTCTTAACCCTTTGGTAAAATAAAGATGTTTGATGTTGTTTAACCTTCGTAACGCCAAAAAAAATGCATGTGATGGAAGGGAGCTACAGCTTTACGTGAGATCCAAACCATTTAAGGAAGGGACTGTGCACCATCTTCTATCCAGACCCAACGTCAAATAACCTCGCTGATGTAAGGGGAAGCGGCGTTGCTATGGGGCTGTGTATATGTGCATACTGTATGTGGGGGTAGGATATATGGGGTTCTTTTAGTATTAAGCGAAGTGAAGACAGTGAGATCGGGTGTTCGAACCCCGGTGATGTTGATAATGCAGGAGTTAGAGCAATAGGACGTGTAAGATGACCTGAGCGCTATACCAGTTTCTGGCCCACCTGACTGACTATTATTAACCAATATTGTACTAGCATCCTGGTAAATACATTCTCCGAAATGTGGCTTATTTGATGTAAATGTACTACAAAATTAAAATGTATTTAATTCCCTTTAAAAGTCAATTGTAGTCAATTGTAGTCCATATTTAGCATTTAAGGGAGGAAATAAAATCTGTAAAGGAGTCTAGATTAGGCCTAGTCGAAGTAAAAGTTGATTTGAACATGATTATTCGAATTAACTCAATTCATTTTTTATAATTTCCTATACGGACTATCGAAAGAAGCAAAATGTACTCCAGAACGAGTTACAGGCACTCTCAAATAGTTATAGGGTTACTGCCACTGGCTGTACCTTTATAACTATAAATTAATCAAAAGATGTCATTATTAAAGCAAAGACAGTCGCTGCTTTTATAAACACTAAAACATAACTGAAAAAGCTTTTGCTCTGAATATTACGTCGATAATTTGACACAAAAGAACAAAGATATCAGTGACAAGGAATTCAACGCAATCGCAAAACCATCTATGCGAGAGACAATGAAATAACCTTTCCATGCAGCTTCTGAATATGTCACTATTTTTCATAACCTTATAGAGTATATTGTGAAACGAGACCAATGCATTGTTTTCCTGTAATTCAACGTATTTGTCGTATCTATCTATCTTTCTATCTAGCTACAGTGTACAGTATATATACTCGTATAATCACAGGCAAAGTTTTATTATTCACCTAAATGCCTGTGAGGAAAATTTAGTTCAATTTGTAAATCACCAAGTTTAATCAATTATTTTTATCAGGAAAATGTAATGGTAATTTATATAAATAAGCGCTCGATATATATAAAATAAGTCAACAAAGATAATTTTCATTAAGATATCATATATATATATATATGATGCAAACCCACAAGGAAAAAGAAAAATGATTCCAAGGTCTTTCGTGTATTCAGAAGTACACCTCGTCAGGGAATGACGAATACACCAAAAGCCTTGGAATCATTTTTCTTTTTCCTTATGAGTTTGCATCATTCATTCATTTCACGTGTTTAATTGTGAAATTCATCCTATATATATATATCTATGTGTATATATACAGTATGTATATATATATATATATATATATATATATATAATATATATATATATATATATATATATATATATATATATACACCAGGTATTCCCCCCAAAATGTCCCTAATTCTAAATAAATGCCCTAAGCTCAAAAAAGAAATTTAGATACAAAGACAAACGCAATAGGTAGGTAAAACGTACGAGTTTATTAACCTTAATTAATCAACATGTTGGGTGTAATGGTCATTTTTTTTTTTATACAATATTTAACCTTACACGAGTGTTTGACATACTTTTTGGAAATACCTCAGCTGGAATGTTGTTGATTACCTCATAGACTTTGGTCTTTAGGTCTTCGAGTATCTTAGGCTTGGTAGAATAGATCTTGTCTTTTATGTAACCCCCACAAAAAAAGTCAGGGGATGTGAGGTCGGGTGAGTTTGGGAGCCATTCCACTGGCTCAAGAAAAGAGATTAGTCGTCCGGAAAAATGTTTCCTCAAAAAGTTGCGAGTTTCACGAGCAGTGTGTGGAGGTGCTCCACCCTGCTGAAAACTAAAGACTTAGCTTTCCTTAAAGAAATCAGCAAAAGTTATCGCTTTAAGTACGAAATAGTAAAAGAATGGTTTTAATATACAATATTTATTAGTTATTAAGTAATGAAAGGTTAGAAATGTATAGGTATATGCATATAAGTATCGTATATAAGGAATAAAAATCCCAATCTGTCACCTTTCTGAAGAAGAAATCCCAGTAATAAAATATGCATCCTTTATAAAATAAGTCAGATAAAAATAGGGAAATTTTTTGGAACACCCTATAATGTACTTGGTAATAATGATGAGGCGAATTGTCCTTACACTAAACAGGCGTATATAATCGGAGCATTGCTATGTAAAGCAAAAAAAGCTTTTCTTTACATATATATATATATATAATTTCGTGGTGGACCGGATATCCGTATCCGCATCATTTATAACATCCGCATCCGCACTTCTGACTGCGGATGTTATGGGGATATTACCTCTAATAAATTATGCAATTTACAATTAAATTAGCTTATAAAGTAGCTTATAAGGCCCAGTCATGCACATTTCATGTAAAGTATTAATTATTGATGAACAAACAAATATATAAACCTGAAAATATAAATACCTGGTAACACAGAAAATTTAATGAAACTTGTTTCATTGAATTTTCTGTGGCTGAAACTCTTGAGAAAGTTATTATTTTTATCATAATGAAAACATTAATATTAATTTGAATTCTTGTGCATTGCCTGCCATAATAGTAATATCACGAAATTTGAAAAATTATGTCATATATTCATAATTCTATATTATATTGATAGATTAACTAAATATCCGCATCCGCATCCGCGGATATTGAATTTAAAGATCCGCATCCGCAGATGTTGAAAAACTGACATCCGGTCCACCACTAATATATATATATATATATATATATATATATATATATATATATATATCTGTGTGTGTGTGTGAGAGAGAGAGAGAGAGAGAGAGAGAGAGAGAGAGAGAGAGTGTGTGTGTATTGATATATAAAGAAACTCACTATGAAAGGTTTGACGAGAGTGAGTGATCATCAAAGGTGATACAAAATGTAAGAAAGTTGCAAGTTACAGCAAAAAAAAAAAAAAAAAAAAAATGAAGAAACTGATATGTGCAACTTCACAAATAGGAAATATAAAGAAAGTAATAGTTTCCTTGTCAAGAACATGCGTATTCCTCAAACCTGAATAATGTTCGTAATTCCAGCATAAAACGCACGAAATTGCCTCATTAGAAGTAAGAAAAGCTTTTACTGAAAATAAACGCGTATGAAATGATTTATGTTGAATTATATTCAAAGGTTCCTTTAAATAAATTCTTTCTTCATTGGAAGGAAGCAAAAGGAGTTTCTTAATCCGCGTAAAGAGGACATTTTAATTAATGGTCCATATTTCCCCGACATTTCCAATTAAAATAGAGCGGATAACTAGAAGGAAATTGAAAGTGAATTCTTCAGTTGTACTTCGACACCATGTTTGTATACAATAGCGCGCGGATGACATTAACGTTAAATAAATGTTCCGTTTCAAGATCATGACTTTTCACGAGACATTAAAAGAATTAATAGAAACTACTCGCGTCTAATTTGGCACTTCTTTTGCTTTCATGAGAAATTACGGACCTCTCTCGCTCTAAAATACTTCAGAGGAACAGAATGGAGTTCACTGTTCTGGACAGTAGTGAGAAAAGATTTCTTCCCCCATCAAGCCAATTCCAAAATCTGGACCACTCGCTAAACGCATGAGTGATGATCAAATACTCTCACTGAACTATAATGATATATATATATATATATATTTGTGTGTGTGTATGTGTGTGTAAATTTACATATGAAAGGAAAAATATCCTTGTTTAAATAAGTAAGTATCTCAAAGAGAAAACGAATCTTTGTAAGCTAAATTTAACATAGGTATATTGTCTACTAAATTACATTTTTCACAAACTCGTCGTATCCCTTTTGGAAATACCATCTATTGATGATTTAAAAATTAACATCTCTTTATTATTACTTTATAATATTGTTACTATTGTTATTCCCAAAACCTTTTGGGACGGGGGGGGGGGGGGGGGGGCTTAAATTACCTTCGATTTCTAAGAAAAAAAAAAACATCTCACCTTTCAGTATTGACCAAAAAAACCTTTACGTTTTCCACTAATGAAAAGTCAGGCAGAAAGTATAAATCAATTTCTTCTTTTCCTTACAGATAACAA